>JBBPBX010008728.1:42421-56404 GCA_038048925.1 Garcialebias charrua
CCAGAGGTCTCTGGGAGTGCGCTCGGAGGCGCCAAGGTTAACAACTGCTGAACTGTGTTATCTGAAGTGCTGCTCACAGACTCTTTTGATCTCCTTGCATGTCGTCAAATCTGCAACAATGTCTTGTCTGGTTGTGCTTATTGCTGATAGAGTTTTTGGGACTTTATCATAGAGTGTCTTAAGGCAATCTTTGATAGATTCTTTTTTTGAATATCACAAATGATACCTATTGTGTTTTTCCCTTTTCCATATCTGTTTGACCTTCATCCGGAGACGGATGAGCGCGGCCGCGCAGAAGAACATGTCAATGTGTTTGGAAATGCTGCAGCTTGCATACTCTCCCTCTCTGGACGACTGTGCTACATAATCACGTTGTATTAATTAACTGGCGCAATGTTAATAAATAAATCTCTTATCTCTTATCTCTCTCTTATCTTAAAAGCCTGGAAGACAGGCAATCACAGTACTTCCAATAAATATATGTGACCTGTTTCATTTACAGTATGTTAGTTTAACTTCAGCCTTGGAGCAGAACCAACCAGACAGCTGCAGTTTTTCCAAATATGCATTTTGAAATTTATTTCATTTCAATGAGTACAGGCAGGACGTCCTTATCAATGGTACAACCCCACATTCCTAGAGTCACAGAATTTGAATATAAAATTATAATTAAATAAATAAATAAAAAACTCAAACAATTTTTGCTTCTCTTTTGGTCAGAAGTTATTGGTGTGCCTATTTTTATTTTTTGTTACTAGCTTAATTTAGGACTTAAGTCCCTGCCTCCAACTAATCTGGTAACTGCTAGTGATGTAGACCATTGGCTGAGCTATGCTGATTGAACAAAAAGTTTCTAGATTTCACGAATAGTTACATTTTTTAAATTTTAGATTGTAAGAAAATAGTAATGAGATCTGATATGAGCTACATGCATTTATCTAAATACTGTAATGGGGGTAATAACATGTTTTAAATCAAACTAATCAATGAGCAGAACTACAAAGGTTGCTTCTACACTTTGAAAACAATAGGGGTGCAGCTGTTTTACTTGCTTCATTGTTCTGGTGCCTATGGCTGTTCCAACATGTATCTTGTCTGTAGACTATGCATGAGTCAAGGTGGCCAGTCATGTTTCAAACTCTCCATAACCAAGCCATGCAGGGACAAGCAGCCCCATGTCACGGATGAACTGATATCATGCTTCCATCATGTAGGATATATATACTGGTCAGTTTTTACTGACTGTACAATATTCCAAATGTAAGAAAGTACAGGTTTATACCAGACAAAATCTTAGCATTTAATATTCACGAGTTCTCTCTTTTCAGGATTTAAACAATAAATTGTGACCAGGCAATATGTAATAAAATAGGAAACGTTAACTTATGTTGATTCACCAGGAGATGAATCATTTAATTAACAGAATCATAAAATTACATCAACAAATACAATGGATTGGTCTGATCAATTTTAATAAAACTTAACTGTCGACAGATTCAACTTTGGAACAACAGACAAGTAATAAGATGACACATTTACTTATTTCTGCAGATACGTTTAACTTAAAGTTTGTTACTGGCAAAAGAAAGTTTAGGAGGAAGAATGGAAGGAAATGGAGGCAGTGAGGAGGGGTAATACCTTGAACCAGGAAAAGGCACACTCTGCGGTCGGTGTCAGCTGGACTTCCGTACCGCTATGAACAACGACTTTTACCTTTGTGAAGATTTCCTTGTCTCGACTCCGGTACAGTTGGTTAGCCTCAACGTACATGGACTGTCCGTCCGGCTCACATTACTCAAGCTCGTGCGTTCACTTTCCCACGGTTCCATGAGATCCACGTCTACCTCACGGAGTAATGGCACAGGTCCCGGTTTGACTTTTCAAGATAAAGGATTCCTTGAAGGAATTTCATTAAAGTCTGAGCTTAGAGCTCAGGTGAGTTTACAACAGTCTTGCTATTAACTCGGCTGTTGAACTGAACCTTTGGCACTTGGTCCAAGTTTCCCAGCTTAAAGAGAAAGTCATTTCAATGTCAACTTCCTCGTAGCAACTGAAGAAAAGCAGGAAGTTAGGGTTTTTGTAGAGAGCTTGAACCAGAAACGTAGCTCTTCCTGATTGGGCATGTGGAGTCAGGAGAGGCATGAGAGTGACATCAGAGGATGCAGAGGTTAGGTTATGTCAGAAAGGATAAAGTATTAGTTTTAAGACACCAGCTTTATGATAAAACTGATTAAAACTGTCTTAACTCATTAAAGGACAACAGCCACCATGCTTTCAAATTGCATCGCCATTAATATTTAGTAGTGACTTAAATAATAAAACAGGAGCGTTTTATTCATATTGTAGAGAAATAATGCCAAGTGTGTTATTTCATGACTCAAAGGAGATTTTAGCAGCAGCTCCGGCAAAATATGCCCCTCTCCACATATGGGTTTCGACGTCATTCAAGGATCCATCTTGAGACGGAGACAGAGTTAAAAAGTAGCTTTCTTATTTCTGACCAGAATAGTTACGAATACATCTAAGAAAAAGCCGAACCGATGTGTCCCAGTTCTGCAGCAATACCTTGAAGGATGGCGTTAGTGTTCATTATTTTCCCAAAATCAAAAGGATTCAGACGGCATGGATAAAGTTTGTTCAAGTCAAACGAGCTGACTTCATTGCTCCATCGCGTAGCAGTGTTTTGCAGGTAGGACTTTTGCTCAATTTAATTTTTTAATTTTTGACATCAGAACAGAATGAATAATAGAGCAGGCTTTTCAATGTACCATAGTTTGTTAATATTCACACCACTTTTTCATGAAAGTCTGTGTCACTATCCTATGGCTAGTTAGCATAATGCTAATGCTAGTTAGCATAATAATTTGTCCATCAGTTCTCGTTTTTTCTCGGCATTACAATGCACGGAAATAATAAACGTCCCCCAATGTCTGAGCTAGGCACAAACGTAACTGTGAAGTGTGTACAACTCTGCAGCCGCTCTGTGTGTCTGCGGCATCAGCCTCGATGACCGTCAGTTCTCAGCTATGAGTGTACGGGTCTGAGCTCTGTGTGTCCGCAGCATCAGCCTCGATGACCGTCGCTTCTCAGCTACGAGTGTGCGGGTCTGAGCTCTGTGTGTCCGCGGCATCAGCCTCGATGACCGTCGGTTCTCAGCTACGAGTGTACGGGTCTGAGCTCTGTGTGTCCGCAGCATCAGCATCGATGACCATCGGTTCTCAGCTACGAGTGTGCGGGTCTGAGCTCTGTGTGTCCGCGGCATCAGCATTGATGACCGTCGGTTCTCAGCTACGAGTGTACGGGTCTGAGCTCTGTGTATCCGCGGCTGCAGCCTCGATGACCATCGGTTCTCAGCTACGAGTGTGCGGGTCCGAGCTCTGTGTGTCCGCAGCATCAGCCTCAATGACCATCGGTTCTCAGCTACGAGTGTGCGGGTCTGAGCTCTGTGTGTCCACGGCATCAGCATCGATGACCGTCGGTTCTCAGCTACGAGTGTACGGGTCTGAGCTCTGTGTGTCCGCAGCTGTAGCAGCAGGTGAAGTGAGGTTTTAGCACTTACATGTGTAAGGATGGAGGATAAAAAAATGACTGGTTATGACTGTGTGGCAAAGTCGGAATGTAAGATTCATTGCAGTACCTTCTGACTGGATCCTTTATTTACGTCATTCCGGAGTTCGGCAATCATCGGCCGGGTTTCCGGATGCTTCCGGGACTCCGTTGTTTTTTTTTTTTTTTTTACACTCGCCTGGCCCAAATGCAAAAATGAAAATAGACATCATATTCTACTACAGTAATTGTCCAATATGGTGAATTGTTACTGTCACGGTGGGTGTTGTCCTTTAACAACACTGTTGACCTGTTACTTATGATTAAAACAAACATCATTACAGGATCACATTTGAAGCCTTACTGATTATAATAACAAAACCAGAGATTATTCTCTGATTATTAATTAGGACAAAAACAAAAGTCTCTTGTGACGGATTATTGTCCTGAGCTCAAACTAAAATGAGATAAACAGTAGCAGTGTTTCCATCTATTTTCAATTCAAATTTTGAGCGAATTTTTGAAATTTCGCAAAAATGTAAATAAAAATTAATGCGAATCAGAATTGTTTCCATCAACTGGCTTGAAGCGCATCCACCAGGCCACGCAAAGCGGCATTACGTCAGACGTCAGCGTCATTACGTCAGACGTCAGCGTTACGCATGTCTACAGTAAACAGGAAGTAGCGGTTGAAAACAGGACCCGACCACACATCTCGGCAAAATGGAGAGAATATTTCAGGTATGTGTTGCTATCGGGCAAGTTGTATTTATTCTGTCATGCCAACTAGTTTTAGCGATGTTACATGTTGTCCGGAGACGAAGTCACGTGACGTAAATGTTCGCTACGTCAGAACTGAGTCGGCAAATCTGTTTCCATCTCTCGTTTTGCGCATCGGCTCTGATTCGAAAAACCCAAAAACCACCTCAAGCGAGCGTATCAACTTTTTTGAGAATTAGAGGAAGTTAATTCGAATCGTGCCGTTTCCATTCAGCTTTTCTGATGCGATACTTCAAAATGCGCATCAAGAAACCTTGATGGAAACACGGCTAGTGTCTATGTATCTTCACTACAGGTTTGAGAAGAAAAATGCATCATTACAATCACATTAGACCCAGGGCCAGTGACATGCACAGATAGACTTCAGGTGCTGTTAGAATACTCTCTGGATCAGGCAAGTGCCCATTAAAAAAAGTACAGCATAAACAGTATATGGCCCATGGGAGCATTTCCAGATTTAAAAAAAGTACATTATACTTACAGTGTGTTAGGATCTGTGGTACTATCTCCCTCTGATAGACATTTTTTTTTATAATTTAGAGGTACTACCAGGAAGAAGAACTCCAATAAATGATACCTTGTAGGAGGTGGTGAAGAGACGACACAGGAGACAGGCTGCAGAACTTCACTTTTAATCAACTCCTACTAAACTGGCGGGAAGCACCCAACACCGCCTTATATATCCAATACAGCATCCGGTCCTCTGGACCTTTCACAATAAAACATCCTGTAATGCCTTCGGTCCACTGGGTGTGAGTAGAGCCCCCTAGTGGTCCACCACACACGCCCCCCCAGAACACCCAGTAAGGTCCATCACTAGTCCCGCATTTTAGGTTTGATCAAACGACCAGAACGGCTGAACCTGGGCCCTGCAGAACCAGTCTGATGAAGTGGAGGGCAGCCAGAAATCTGGGATTTTAACGGCCACCGAAAAAGCGAGCGGGGCCGCCTGTGTAGGTTACACAGCCGTAGACAGCAGTAGAGAACTGGCTGAAGCGTCAGATGTCGACATATTCAGTTCACGTCGGGGTCACCAGTGTAGGAGGTGGTGAAGAGACGACACAGGAGACAGGCTGCAGAACTTCACTTTTAATCAACTCCTACTAAACTGGCGGGAAGCACCCAACACCGCCTTATATATCCAATACAGCATCCGGTCCTCTGGACCTTTCACAATAAAACATCCTGTAATGCCTTCGGTCCACTGGGTGTGAGTAGAGCCACCACAACCTATCAGTTCAACAGCTCTACCCTTCTTAAGGTCCTGTTTCATTTCAGTTCATCATTGAAGTGTTCAGTCAAAATGGTGAGTAAACAGACAACCTTTGCCATTTCTTTGTAATTTAGTTACTTATCTTGATCCTGCTTCCTATACAGCCTGACCCTGTCCTCCCTGTTTTGACCAGTTATCTGGTTTATGACATCTCTAGACTTGCTTCTCTTAACTCTGGATCTTGATCTTGGACAACCTAATAACACTACTAGTTTTACAAAGTTAGATCTCCACAATGCTTACCATTTCGTCAGGATCAGAAAGGGTGGTGAATGGAAACATATTTCAGATCATCTTTAGAATGTTTTGCGTATCTAGTCATGCCTTTCAACTTTCAGATTGACCAATGCCCATGTTATGTTTCAGGTCTTTGATTACAAAATCCTACCTGACTTTCTGAACATCATTTTGTTAGTATGTCTTGATAATATACTTGTTTATTCCAAGGATCCTCAGTAGCACACTCAACATGTATGAACAGTTCTTCACTATTCAAGT
This sequence comes from Garcialebias charrua, assembly GCA_038048925.1. Classification (NCBI taxonomy): domain Eukaryota; kingdom Metazoa; phylum Chordata; class Actinopteri; order Cyprinodontiformes; family Rivulidae; genus Garcialebias; species Garcialebias charrua. The sequence continues at coordinate 48,519 of JBBPBX010008728.1, forward strand.
CCTTAGGATGAAGGACAAAATGTCTCAGCAACAAAATAAACCATCCAGATGACCTGACTGAATATTGTTGGATTTACACCTGGATTAATGAGCATGAACTTTGGTGTTTTGAACCCCTTTGGCATGGCTGCCTTTAGAGGAGTTGACGGGGGAGATGGCGGGCCCCAGAGGCCATCTTATCACCAGCAAACAGTTTTTTCTCCATTCTGGGAATTGTTTGTGGGATTCAGTTTGGTTTGGTGGGCTCTTCAGACTGAAGAAGTTCTTCGGATGAAAGACAAAACGTCTCAGCAACAAAAGAAACTGTCCAGATGACCAGACTAAACATTGTTGGATTTATAACTGGATTAATGAGCATGGACTTTGGTGCCTCCTGGAAAACCAACATTTTGTCAAGGCAGAGAAATGTGAATTACATGCTTTTTAGTAACTTTTTTGGGTTTGATTTTTGATTCAGCAAGTGAGGACTGACTAATTATTCACAACTGCACCTATCCTAAGCCATCCTGACCCAAAGCTCCAGTTTGTTCTAGCGGTGGACACATCCAACTCTGGTATTGGAGCTGTACACTCCCAAAGATCCAAGAACAACAAGAAGCTCCATCCCTATGCATTCTTTGCTCGATGGTTGTCTTCGGCAGTGTAAAAATATGACGTTGGCAAGTGGGAGATTCTAGTCATTAAAGTAGCCCACGAGGAATGGAAGTATTGGCTAGAAGACTCAGAAGTTCCATTCATTATTTGGACAGATCGCAAGAACCTTATCTTGGATGTACCACATCTATCAAGTTTGCTGGTCCCTTTATTTTACCAGTTTCATCTTTACTATCACCAACTGATCCTGTTCTAGAAAAGTAAAACCTGATGCTCTGTCCCATCAATTATCCTCCACTGACCAGTCCAAGACTGAGGAGCTCATCCATCCCCCAACATATTCCATTGGATTCATAACATGGGCCATAGAGGAGGGCATTAGAAAGGCTGGCAGATGCTGGTTCTGGTCACTCTATTTGCCCCTGAAGCCATCAATGATAAAGCATTGAATTTATATATCAAGTTTTTTCTGTCATGCTTTTGTTAAGTGAATGTTAACATTCACTAAGAGACATTTCAGGTGGCCGACATTTACTCTTGACATAAAGGAGTTTGTTGCAGCATGTTTAAATTCCCATAAGAACAACAATCAACCACCATCTGGTTTGCTGCAACCACTACCCACTCATGGACATCCTTGGCCACATATCACCCTGGGCTTTGTCACTGGGTTGCCTGTTTCTTATGGTTGCTCAGTTATTCTAACCATAATTGAAAGGCCTGATAATTCTCAATCAGGTCATCTGGACAGTTTCTTTTAGTAGAAACGTTTCACCCTCAGTCCAGAGGGCTTCCTCATTCAGAGTAGTCCAGCACACTGATGTTCACCCACCAAGCTGTAAACAACTTATGTGGACCAACCAGTTTGCTGGAGCCAAGATGGTTTCTGGGGGCCGTCCTGTCCCTCGTCGACTCCTCCCAGGCAGGCAGCCACAGCCAAAGTGGTTCAAAACAAGAAAGTTCATACTCAATAATCCAGGTATCAAATCTGATAAGTCTCAATCTGGTCATCTGGACAGTTTCTTTTAGTCGAAACGTTTCACCCTCAGTCCAGAGGGCTTCCTCAGTCAGAGTTCCAGCACACTGATCTTCCCCCACCAAGCTGTAAACAACTTATGTGGACCAACCAGTTTGCTGGAGCCTAGATGGTTTCTGGGGGCCGTCCTGTCCCTCGTCGACTCCTCCCAGGCAGGCAGACACATTTCTACTAAAAGAAACTGTCGTTTCTACTAAAAGAAACTGTCCAGATGACCTGATTGAGAATTATCAGATTTGATACCTGGATTATTGAGTATGAACTTTCTTGTTTTGAACCACTTTGGCTGTGGCTACCTGCCTGGGAGGAGTCGACGAGGGACAGGACGGCCCCCAGAAACCATCTAGGCTCCAGCAAACTGGTTGGTCCACATAAGTTGTTTACAGCTTGGTGGGTGAACATCAGTGTGCTGGACTACTCTGTATGAGGAAGCCCTCTGGACTGAGGGTGAAACGTTTCTACTAAAAGAAACTGTCCAGATGACCTGATTGAGAATTATCAGATTTGATAACTGGATTATTGAGTATGAACTTTCTCATAATTGAAAGGATTTTCTAAGGCAGCCCTATTCATCTCCTGTCAGAGTCGTTTTGGTCAAAGGTTATATATGTTTTTATTACTATGGCTGAGAATCTTATCTCTGTCCATGAACCATATGTTTGAGTTAGCGGAGAGAGTTGGATGAGGAGCTGGGTGAGGCTGCACAATGCACCTGTCGCTTTGAGGACACCTCTGCATCTGTGTAATCGGCTGAACTGATAAGGATATAAAAGCAAGCAGAGGAGGCAGTTTGAGCCAGATTCTTGTGACTGGTCTTCATGTGTGTACATTGTATGTATATTCACGTGTCCTGTCCTGAAAATCTGAACTTGCAAGTAAACTCCCAGCTAAAAATCTTCTCCTGCCATCGAGTGTGGTTATTTTTGTGTAAACAAAATAAGCATGAATACTTTCCTCCAACATTCCCCTTCCTAAACTTCTCTCGGCATTGGAGACCACTCAACTATTGACCCAATATGTGTTTCGGTTACATGTAATTCCCTTTGGCATTGTGCCAGATTGAGGTCCTCAATTCATTTTTCAGGTTTTGAGATATTTTTGTCAAACCCTGGGAGCCAAACCCAGTCTCTTTTATGATTATCATCCATAGTCATATGGCCAATCCGAAGGTGCAACCAGGAGCTGGAAGCTGCAGTCAGAAATGTGATTAATAACAACCCATCCACATGGTGTCAGAATTTACACTGAGTTGAATATACACACGACACCCACACTTCATCCACCATTGGTCCATCTCCCTTTGAAGCTTATGTGGGCTTCTTATCTCCATTGCTCCCCAGCCAGTAGTCTGACGTTTCAGTTCCCTCTGTCTAGTGCCATTTCTGCATATGCTGTAAGATCTGGCTACGACGAAGAAAGGCTCTTCCACATACCGTGGAACAAAACAAGAGGTTGGTAGACAGACACAGAGCTTCAGAACCAGATTACAAGGTGGGACAAAAGGTATGGCTGTCCACCAGATACATCACATAAAGGACACCCCCAAGAAACTCACCCCTAGGTTTATCAGTCTTTTTCCCATCATCAAGCTAATCAACCCCACATCCATCCTTCATCGATGAAGATACAGTCCACCTTCCATGTGCCTCAAGTCAAGCATGTTGCTGAGAGTCCTTTGAACCCAACATCCTTCTGTGTTTCATGCAACTAATCACAGTTCTTACAGCTCCTGAGTGGCAGGGCGTAGCTTACCTCTCACACCCGTTCGTGATCAAGCCTGATGATGCCTGCAGTACTTAATGGCCTGTGGTTCAGTAGATCTCTGCTGGAATATTTGAGATATTTGGGTAATAAGTCTACAACCCTCTGTGATCCCAAGTCTATTGAAAAAATACTAGCCTGTGGCCCTAGTCTTTTTCTCAGTCCTTAATACTTCCTGTGGAATGTATTTTTCCTCGAGCACTGTCTTCAAGTAAGATCTACAACCTGGAACCACTTAAGTCAACACCTCATCCTCTAACTGGGTCAGATTTGAATTTTCATCCTGCTACTCTCCTACAAACCAATACTCACCTCATCTTCTCCTGTTCCACTAGCTGTTGGAATTCTACTCCCACCTCTTCTTGCCTACAACTAAGACTTAGTAAGGATACATTTTGAATACCAAGGACTTTTAACACCCATTTATAATATACTTACCTTGCAATTTGCTTCTCCACAGATTCATTCCTGAGTTCCTGTATTCTTATATAAAGTCACAGTAAATAAAGCTCACTTTTTTTTTTTGGGATGTCTCTCTCGCTGTCAGTTTGTCTGCTCTGGGTCTAAGCAGTGTAAATCATGATAACCACGACCTCAGCATGGGAGTTTTGTGTAAACTCAAACCCATCTTGGACACTTGATCACATATAACAATGAGTCCACTTTATTTTTAAATACACAACTGAAGACTTTGTTAGGATCATGTGAAACTATCCATATTCTGACAGTTTTCTTTACATCATAGTGGGGTAATCATTCTGTGTGAAGTTGGCCTTTAAAACTATATCTCTCAAAATCATTTTTTTTTTAGTATTCCATGTTTTATTTGCTAATTATAGAAAATTACTGAGGGTGGTAGGGTGGTAGAGATGTCTTCTCTCAGCGAGAAGATTGACAGGTCAAATCCTGGCCAGGGACGATTCTTGGGGAAGTTTCTACATGTTCTCTCCATGAATGTGTGGGTTTTCTTTGGGTACTCCAGTTTCTTCTCAGACTAAAATAAACAAACATGCACGTTAGGCTAATTGTTAATTTGATTTTCTCCTTAAGTGTGAGTGATAGTGTGCATGGTTATTTGTCTTGCTTGTCTCAATGTGTCCCTGTGATGGACTTGTGACCTGTATCTGTAGATATCACAGCATCCATCCATCCAGATTAGCTTTTCATCTAAACTTCTTCACCACAACATACAAGAGCAACATCCTCGTTATTGAGAATAAGACCCTGATCTGTCAATCTCTCTTCCATTTCATCCTATAACGCACCTGTTCAGTGCGTCCCCTGCCTCCTGCATGGTGATAGCTGGATATAGGCATCAGTGACCCCTGCAACACGAAAAAGAAGGTGGTAAAAATAATAGACGGTTGGAGGAAAATACTTTGAAAGCTGTTAATAGAATGTATAGAAGATGTCAAAACTCAAACAGCAAACACATCTAAAGTTGAATGTTACAAGAAGATTAAGGTGCATGAGCTGAATTCTAAAATCCTGACACAGAAACTTTACTCATTGCATCCATTATCAGGAACCAATGCTCTAAATCTTTTAGTCTGCAACATTGCTGATATTGAGCTGTGTGTTAAGATTTATCAACATCAAAATTCAGTTTAAACCTAAAAGACAATTTTGTGTTTTATTTGTGACAATGTTTCATGCTTGTAGGTTGGTTCTCATTGAGATTTCATGCACGGGCATTTGGCTGCTTCACATGAAATAGACCTAAAACCCACTTTATACTTTATCTTGTAGTAATTTCCAGACCATTTGAAGTAGAAGATTGTGACTGAGCCACGAGTGCCATAGCTAAGAGTGCTAAACAGTTGCTATGTGCCCTTGAAAAGATAAATAACTCACAAGTGCCAGTTAAGTTTTCTTCACAGGTGATGTGGTACTTCAAAAGCACTGGCATTTGCCCAGATTGCATTTAGCCTTGAATGAAATTTCAAGGCTAAGTACTGAAAACTGGCTTATAATATGAGAGTATATCAAAGACCAATATTAAGGATAATTTATTACACTGCGGACAACAAAAAAGATAAAGGAAATTAGGTTGGAACAGATTAAATATGAATGCAAAAACCTTTTTTTCTTCTTCTTCTTAAATATATTCTAACAATTAGCTTTTGGGCTTCTACTGTTGGGTTATTTTGAACTCATTCATTTATATTTGCAGATTTTAATCTTTATTTTACTTTATTTTGATAGCAGATTTATTTGGTCATGCTACAGTATAAATCTTAGAAATGTCTTGATATGGCAACAGGTAGCTGAGAAAGAAAAACTGAATACATACTATGCAAAAGCTGTATATTTAAATGGTATTGAACATCATACAGTTGCTAATAATTAATTTGCCGCCACCAGGCAATATGCTTTGTTTAATTTGATAGATCCCTTTTACTCTAGATGACAAACCCATACCCTTTTATGACCTTCATGTTCTAATGTTGAGGGGCCGAGATGGTGTGGAGGCAGGGCAGCCGGCCCAGGACCGGAAGGTCCCGGGTTCAATCCTCGGTCACTGCATACCTCGTTGTGTCCCTGGGCAAGACACTTAACCCCGAGTTGCTCCCGGTAGGACTGGATGGCACCTTACAAGGCAGCTCACCGCTACCGGTGTATGAATGTGTGTATGAATGGGTGAATGGCTGGTACTGTGAAGCACTTTGGGGCCCCTCATAGGGGGCTGGAAAGCAGTGGTGTAGTCTACATTTTTGTAGTGTGTATACTGTCCTTAGAAACCAAAGTACACTGGTTAGTAGTACAATGTAATCATACATTTACTTTGATTTTTTAAGCACATTGAACATTTCCAAACTTCTCTGATACTTATATTTGACAACAAACTTTGTACAACAGTTGGCTTTGTATTAAAAACATGTTACATAATCTACAAAACGGTATCAAAGCAAAGCGCTGCATTCAATAAGATTGTTACGGAAGTGTTTAGCTGCCGATTAACGTATCAATGACACATGTCTAATGATATGTCATGTATCATTGGGCAGTTTTAAGTGAGTATACTGAAATTCTTAAGCTTTTCTAGTGGGTATACTCCATATACCTGAGTATCACGTAGACTACACCACTGCTGCAAAGCGCTATAAGTAAGCTCCATTTACCATTTATCATAATAAAATGTGGCGATATCACAGCATCCATCCATCCAGATTAGCTTTTCATCTAAACTTTTTCACCACAACATACAAGAGCAACATCCTCGTTATTGAGAATAAGACCCTGATCTGTCAATCTCTCTTCCATTTCATCCTATAACTTATGAATAATATTATTTGAGACTTTGACTGTTGTGAGTAAACAATATGCAAAGACTTGATTGTTTAAAAATACAAAGTTTAAAAAAAACTTATGACGCTGAATCTCTTAATGACAGCAAAATTTAGGGTTTATTGAAGAGGTGCAGAATCCTAAAAGCATAAGACTCCAAAAATATCCACCCCTGGATTTTCGTAAAGCTTTTATGCTGTTCTTATTCCTTGTGTCATAACAGCATTCCCTTGTCACTCCTACATTCAGTCTGGGTCAGAGGAGAGGATTGAATCAAGACCCCAACCCAGAATTCATGACATCTTTGTTTCCATGTTGGTTCACTGATAACATGTCATGTCTTATTACACTGCCTGATAAACAAAATGCTACTTCAGGACTTCTCCACTAAAGGCAAAGACTCTCTCCTGACCCAGAGGGAGCATTCACTCATGACCTCGAGGAATTGCTCTGTGGCCTTTGCCTCTGCTGCTCCATCTGACTGGACTCTGCTTCAAAAAACTTTGGATCTGATTTCACTTATCTCATTTTGTAGTTTAAAAATAACTTAAAAGCCCTTTTACAATATAATTAGAAATGTTTTCATGCTTAGTAATGCTGTCGTTTAACTTTGACAATGAACTGTTGTTAATGTAATTCATGTTTACTTTGTTTGTTATTGACTTCTACTTTGCATATTTCATTGTTTATCTAACTGTACTCTTTCCCTTCCCTTGACCCTACAATTAGTTGTTGGTTCTGCCAGGCCAGCACTGTAAATAAGAATTTGTTCTTAGTGTTTATGCCTGGTTGAATGAAGGTCAAATGAAAAATATAAAATAAAAATGCAGAAAATTTGGAAATCCTCAAAGTAGGATTTCAAAGTGATGTGTGAAGGACACAACATAAATGAAATTATGATACTATTACTTAGTTTTTCTAGACAAATTGCTCTTGTTATTTTTCCACTATTTCCTTTATCACAGAGATGCTCTCTTGTACCCTTGCTTCATTCTGTGATCCTGCTTGTATGCATTGAATTTTGTTACATATGTAAAACTAAATTGTAAACAAGTGTACTGTATGCTGATGGCCCTGTCACTGAAGGATTTGAATAGTGAATGTTATGTTTTTGAGATGAGTTTATCTGGACTGGAATTCAACAGTGAATGCAAGTTAACCTGTGGGCAGCCATGTGTTGGAGTTGCACTATGTAAAAGAAGAGTAT
>JBBPBX010008729.1:0-11822 GCA_038048925.1 Garcialebias charrua
TTCTAAAAAGAAAAAGTGACCCGCCATTTTCCAGCCAATAAAAACAAAGTTTGTAACCAGCCAATAAAAACAGAGCTTGAATTTGAATCAGCCAATAAAAACAGAGCTTGAATTTGAATTTCAACAGACCACAAGGGGGCAGAGCCATATATGGCTCTGAGGGGGAGGGATCAGAATGCTTTGCTTGTTGAAATTTTTTCTAAGTGCTGATGTTCTACAGAAACTGCAGACTTCACCTTTAATAATAATAATAATAATAATCATTTTATTTAAAAGCGCCTTTCAGGACACCCAAGGACACTTAGAAAAATGTGACATTTATTTAATTTAACAAACCAGGTTTGTAATACAGAGCAAACATTATCAGCGACAAATTGAAATATAAAATACATAAAGGATATAAAATGGAAGATAAAAATACATTTAGTAAAGTTAATGATAAGCTAGTCTAAAGAGATGTGTTTTCAGGGCAGTCTTGAACAGAGAAAGGGAGGTGGTGTTTCGAAGGTCTGGCGGTAGAGCGTTCCAGAGGTGAGGGGCAGAGCAGGTGAAGGCCCTGCTCCCCATGGTGGAGAGGCGGGCAGAGGGTACATGGAGTTGTAGTGAAGAGGAGGATCTGAGAGAGCGTGATGGGATGGAGATTTGTAGGAGGTCAGATAGATAAGGAGGGGCAAGGTTGTGGATAGATTTGAACGTGAGGAGTAGAATTTTGAAGATGATGCGTGATTTAACCGGGAGCCAGTGGAGCTGCTGCAGGACAGAGTAGTTTATTCACCATTTGATTAGCAGCAGTTAAAGGCACGGTCTGCAGTTTCTGTAAAGCCCTGAAACTTAGGAAATTTTCGAGCAGAAACCCTTCTCCCTCCTCCCCCTTGCACTCTGGCTGACCTGGAACTCCGCCTCCTTAGCTCCTCCTCCACAGCATGGCCAGTCTCGTGAACGCGCATGTATGTAAACAGTTGTAATGGCGTCGGGGCAGTCACCGGTAAGAGGATGGACTATTTCCTTCTCAAATCTTTGCGTATTTGTAATAAAGTATCGTAAATTATGTATAACCCTTTCAATAAGTTATGTGTAGCTTTTACTTTGCTGCAGTGTGACATTTTATCTGTGTTATGCATCTAGAGTTTGTCTATGGGCTCGGGCTCCGACGAGGAATTTACACCCAGAGGGACTTCTACGGTCCGAAGAAGAGGAAGCCGCTTGCGTGGTACCTCAGGCAGGTCACGTGGAAGACGAAGCAGAGGACGCCGTGGGCGCTCAACTACAGACGACTTCAGCAGAGAAGACATGGCTCGTGCTGACAATTTAAGATTGGAGAGGATTGCTTTTGAACGTGTAAGCTATCGGTTATATAAATATGTTTATAGCCTATATAAACGTACATATTTATAAAGAATATATATATGGATGTACTACAGTAGATATATATACACATATATATACACACACCCAGATATATAGCATATATATTTATATATATACACACACATGTACACGTTTCAGATCATATATGCTTTCACTCTTACTTTTTTTAGACATATTTTGCTGTTTATCTTTGTTTTATGAACTTTCTTTTACAATATGTGTTACTTGTAGGATTACATTCAAAGACTGGATCTTCAACAAACACGGCAAGTGTTGGATCGTTGTTTGGATCGTGATCCAAGTTTGATTTTTGATGTCCTCAGCCATTTCAGACCAGCTTCACCAGCATCCATCCCTCCTTTACCTGTACAACCGTCATGGTGCATCTGCCGTAGATGCAGAGAAATGCCGACCATGGTAGAGATGAAGTGCTGCAACCAACAGCCGCATGAGTGCATTTCGACCGTACCATACATGGAAGCATTCATTTTGAATGCAGGAGTTCTTCGTCTTGCCAGAAGAATCTGGAATGACCTTCGTGCTTTAATTGACCTTCAAGATCCTGGTGAGGACAACAGGCAATTCCGTCATGCAGCATACAGACAGTTCGTAGCGTGGCAGTGTGGCACTTTGGGTCCCGGACACCGTGTCGTCATCCCAAGCTGCTGTGTGTGGGTCATCAGAGATCGCTTTCCAGATCCTCACGGACAATACCGGGGATTTATTCCCAGAAGGGTCTAGTTAAAATGTTGTGTAGTTGCTGTGTTGTGTGTTGCTGTGTTGTGTTCTTTTCACTAGAATAGCAGTTATTCATTTAAAAAATATATTGTAGTTTGCTATTATTATTAATAAAGTTCTTCTAATTGTTTTTTTATATAATTAATTCTTTAGAACTAGAAGGCTCACTTTAGCATTGCACATTACTGAATTAGCTTTTGAATCATTTACCAAACAGTTCCTTTCAGTATGAATCGAGCAAAATCACTGGGTCAACAATAGTCATAATGAAAATGAAAATCACAAAACCATGAAGTTGCAACTCAAAAATATACTTTATTTTTACATATGTGAGTACCAGTAGTTGCATTTCTGCTGACGATTGCTCCACGAGCATCTATGACTGGGGTAATTTTTTACCTGTTGAAAGAGCTTAAATAAGTGAATGTGTTAGACATTATTATTCATAAATTATTTAATCTATAGGGAGAAAGTTATATATAACAAAAAGAATAATCCAGGCTGAAAAAATCAAAAAGAAAAAGTGCAGTGACGACTATTTCTTACCCTGGCCCCTGCTGACTTGTGTCTCCAAAAGCTCTTGAGTTGTGGGAGCTGGCACACCAGACAGGACACCATACTGACGTGGATCAGTGGCTCTCGTGGTAGTAAGGCGAGGCAGCCCATGTCCAGATGACACCCGTTTTCTGACAATGGCCCTCTGAAGTTCTGCAATGTAATTGTAGTCCTTCTCCTGCTTCACAGAATACAAACTCCACTTCCGAGACTTCTTATTATAGAGTTTGTGATATCTGAATGTAGATATTAGACAGAAGATAAAAACAGACGAAATAAGATAACATAATAGCTATATGCCTTCATTGATAAGATAAGGTAACAATAATCTAATTATTATCATTACATCTTCAACAAATATATTTTTCTGTACAGTTTAGTTTATTAATATTAAAAATTAAATATTATAATTATTTCAACAAGGGTTTTGCATAAAAACTTGGAATTATTTAATGGAGCTAATCCAGTCTGTCTGTTAGCAAAGGACCTCATGAATTGCTGGATTTTAATAAAACATTCAGAGAGTGATCATTGGGTGTACTTCTACAACTGATTAACCTTTGAAGTCGATCGGACTGATAATTGGCCGCAACAGCTAATCAACATTAGGAAACACCAATTTTTTTATAACTCAGTTATTCTTCTGCACATTGTGCTAAAAACTGATGTGGTGGTAGCAGTCATTCCAAACAGACTCTGATTATGATGTCTTGTGAAGTAACTTTTTGTTTCTACAACACTATCATTTCACAACATTAAAATATCTTCATATAGCATAAAGGGCAATTGTCAAAATCCATTCTTGTAATTAATACTGGAAATATTATAATATGATATATAAGGTATATATAATATCTTATATTATGGTATATAATCTTTTAGTGTGTTAGAGATGCAGTTGAATAATTTAGCCAGCAGATGTCTCTATGAAGCTGCAGTCAGTTTATAACTAATTGACTGATTGCTGTTTTTTGTAATACAATGAATTGTTATAATGTGAGTAAAAAATAACGTAAATAACAAAAGGCCCTGTCACACTATAATGTATTATTATAATTAGTAAATTATAATTATAAAATTAAAGAAAAAATTGAGGCATGTTGTTTCAGGGTATATACAGAAATTCTACACAAATAAAACTAACTCATTTAGTATTTAACTTTTTGTAGTAATATAAATAAAGTTGGATAAGTTGACATAAGGTGTTCAAAAATTTACGTTTCAGCTAATTTAAACTTTTCATAAAATGTTACGTATATTACGTACTGTATGGAACCATCGCGCTTTCTCTTGACTGGTCTGTGAACATGATGGTTATAATCCAGGCCAGCCAGTAAGATTCTTGCTTCATACACAGGAGGGCTGAAGCTGAATCTTTTGCTGGCATACATCAAGATATGATTGTGAAAAGACTCTAGCTCAGCTGTTGACCTGCATATTTAGTGAGAAATGACAGATTTTAAACATTATTTTCAAACTGCTATAGTTGAATAAAAATTGTATGAATAATATAAATCATTATAACTACCTAAATTTCAGGTACTTCGGAATCTCCTTCAGCCAGCGTTCATTCAGAATGATGTCAGATAAAACCTGATGGGCCACTGAGCCCTTCTCGATCCACACCTTGTCTCTCTGCTCCTCTAAGGGACCGTGTTGACAAGCATCAAGTGTCCACTCATGTTCTCCTGAGACGTGGTGAAGTAGGCCAATCCACATTTCCTATATTGTAAAAATGAAAACAGTTTCCAATAAATACTTATGAAATCTGTTTATAGTGTCAATGTCACATGTCAAAGTCACCTCAATGCTGAATAATTACCGGTATACAAAATAATTACATATAGCATGTTTAGTTGATTGATATGGGCTGTTAGGTCCCTGTACGACCGGTGTCAGAGCTTGGTCCGCATTGCCGGCAGTAAGTCAGGCTTGTTTCCAGTGAGAGTTGGACTCCGCCAAGGTTGCCCTTTGTCACCGATTCTGTTCATAACTTTTATGGACAGAATTTCTACGCGCATGCAAGGTGTTGAGAGGATCCTTTTTGGTGACCTTAGAATCACATCTCTGTTTTTTTGCAGATGTGGTCCTACTGGCTTCATCAGATTGTGATCTACAGCTTTCACTGGAGCGGTTTGCATCCGAGTGTGATGCGGCCGGGATGAGGATCAGTTCCTCCAAATCCGAGGCCATGGTCTTGAGCCGGAAAAGGGTAGCATGCCCTCTCCGGGTCGGGGAGGAGGTCCTGCCCCAAGTGGAGGAGTTTAAGTATCTCGGGATCTTGTTCACGAATGAGGGAAAACTGGAGCGTGAGATCGATAGGCGGATAGGTGCAGCGTCCGCAGTGAAGCGGGCGCTGTACCGGTCTGTCGTGGTGAAGAGAGAGCTGAGTCAAAAGGCAAAGCTCTCAATTTACCGATCGATCTACGTTCCCACCCTCATCTATGGTCATGAGCTTTGGGTTATGACCGAAAGAACAAGATCTCGGATACAAGCGGCTGAAATGAGTTTTCTCCGCAGGGTGGCTGGACTCTCCCTTAGAGATAGGGTGAGAAGCTCAGTCATCCGGGAGGGACTCGGAGTAGAGCCGCTGCTTCTCCACATCGAGAGGAGCCAGTTGAGGTGGCTCGGGCATCTGGTTAGGATGCCTCCTGGACGCCTCCCTGGTGAGGTGTTCCGGGCATGTCCCACCGGGAGGAGACCCAGAGGAAGACCCAGGACACGCTGGAGGGACTATGTTTCTCGGCTGGCCTGGGAACGCCTTGGGATTCCCCCAGAGGAGCTGCTCCAAGTGGCTGGGGAGAGGGAAGTCTGGGCCTCCCTACTTAGGCTGCTACCCCCGCGACCCGACCCCGGATAAGCGGACGAAAATGGATGGATGGATGGATGTTTAGTTGAGTAGAGTAGTAGTATTACTCACAAAGAAGTCATTGTAGTTTTCAGCTGTCTTGCAGCAGAACCAGAAATGATTGCAGATGTCCTTGGCGTGACACTGCGCATGACAGTGGAAAAGTAAATGCTCCCAACATTCATTGTTGAGCAATGGCTAAGCAGTTCCATCAGATGCAGGTTTGATCATGAGAAAAACATCTGTCTACCTACACTTCAGTCAAAGTAAGGCAATTTTGTTTCATTTTTCTGCTGCTTCTAGCTTTTTCTGAGTTCATGGACTTCTTTCTCATGCACATGGACACTCATCAACGCACTGGTTTCAAAAACATGATGGTTGCAACATGTTTCTGATAGATGTGATGCTGCTGATGGATTTATGGATTCATGTGTGATTGTTGACATCATTTTGCTGATGGGAGTCCCTGATTTGCTGCTGTTCTGATGTTAAAAGCTGCACTTTGAGAAGTGTTCATGTGTGATTGTTGACATCATTTTGCTGATGGGAGTCCCTGATTTGCTGCTGTTCTGATGTTAAAAGCTGCACTTTGAGAAGTGTTCATGTGTGATTGTTGACATCATTTTGCTGATGTGATTTCCAGCTGATTTCCTGCAGTTCTGATGTGAAGTTACTGATGTACAGTTACTGTGTGTGTTTATGGATGCATGTGTGGTGTAATGGTTTAGATAAGTGTTTGTAAATAAAGTTCTGTGCATGTTTATGGCCCAGTATGTCAGTCTCATGCTGTTAAATGTGTGCGCGGCGCACCGTTAGCGGTATTTCCGCGACCTACGAACGGAATAACGACCTACGAACGGGACGCAATTTTCACCCCCTACCTACGACAGGATCGAGCTGCGAACGGTTCTTAGGTCCCGAACTCGTTCGTAGGTCGGGGGTTCCTGTATATATATATATATATTTATATATACATATATATATACATATATATATACTGTATATCTTATATATATATATCTGAGTATAAGGTGCACCGGATTATAAGGCGCATTAAGAAAAACTTAAACATTTTGACAGATTTTTGAGCACCTGAATCAATACATGAGGCACATCGGGTTATGAGGCTCACTGTTGATTTTTGAGAAAATTAAAGGATTTTAAGTGTGCCTTATAGTCCAAAAAGTAAGCTACTCCTACCTCAATCTGCTCCAGTTTATTGAAACGAGAACAAAATTAGCTAAGAAATCAAAGGCAATGCAAACACAATATCCTTGGACAGATTTTAATGAAAGTCTCTGAGTGTAATCACTGGATGTGCATCTACAACTGATTACTTTTAGAGTCAATTTAATTTAAGATGTCCACCACCGCTACTTCAGGAACTGTGCTGGGTCATTTGAATCAAAACGATGGAGTGAAATGTGTCACAAAACTTAATTTGAAAGTTTTGCGTCCATTTTTAAAAAACAATTTAGAGTCCCTCTTGGCCTTCACTTTCTGATCTTTACTTGGTTCAGAGCTCAGATCTGTGGTTTGGGTGGAAAACTGATGGTTAAAGTTGCTCCAAGTCAGCCTCAAGCTATTTTTGATGTCCCTCATGTTTTTCCCACAATCTGCACAAACTTTACTCATCAAGTCTTCTTTCAGCTTCACGTCCTTGAAGCTTCTGCAAATTGTTATGACTGTGATCTTTCTAATTAGATTTTTTGTAAAAACAACAACAACAACAAAAAAACAACCACAACAAAAAAAAAACATGATTTCTGATGCTCTCAGACAGCGCTCTTATTTTCAAATTATTTTTTGGGGAAACATCTAGAAATTCAGATCCAGTTAAATCATAAATATGTCTAGTGATATCAACATAAGATTCCCTCAAATGACCGCACATGTAAATGAATGTTAGGGGATTAAACTCAGTTTATTTTATTTATCCCTTATAGTGTAAATTGATGACGTCACCAGTGAGCACCAGAAAAAGAAGCAAATCCTTATTATAAATCTAGATTCTGTTTTAAATCCAGTTATGGTCAGGTCAGTTCTTATTATATTAATACATTCACATCATAAGATGACAGTTACTGCAGTTACTGAAGCCAGAAAATGTGTTGAATCTTCACTTAGTCCAAATCTTTCATCCTGAACAGCAAGTTAGTGACAATGGAAATGGAACAACTCCCGTTTAACATGAAGAAACCTCCAGGAGAACCAGAAGCAGGCTCAGGATGAGCAGCCATCTTCTTCAACTGCTTGGAGTCTGAGACAGGCAAACACAGAAAGACTGGTCCAAGTGTACTTTCTATGGGAAGAAACACAGAAATATACAAGTTATTAACAGCAATAACTGTAACAAACATGGAGGAGAGTGAGGATGACATGATGTCAAGAAGGACATCGGAGTAAAAATAATTGCCAAGTCTTCGTATAACAGTTCGCTGTGGCGACCCCTGAAGAAAGGAGCAGCTGGAAAAAAATAAAAACATGAATAATACAGTATTATATATATTATTTACATAGCGTCAAGTCACAACAGAAGTCATCTTAGGGCACCACGATGTACAGTATGATCCTGACTTGTGCTTGAAAGATGTTGGGAAAAAGAAAGTGAAATGTTTGAATTTATCACGCCACTTGAAGAAAACAGCATTCATGCTGGTGAGCTTGATCTTTTCTGTTTGCATTTGCAGGCGATTGATGAGCAGGTTGAACAGAACCACTGCAGCTCCCTGGACAGACCCGTTACAGACACACACTCAGAGGTACAGCTGCTGCACGCACGGCTGCACGTGTGCATGTGAACGCTTCACACCGAAAAATGAATAATTCTGCTGTTTCCACAGATGTGCTCACCTGCTGAGCTGCGACAAAAGTCAGATCAGCTGTATGCAGAGATTGATGAAATATTGGTAAACTCCATTCCTGAAGTGAGTTAAACTGTATATGTAGGCTTACACACATAAACATTTTCATGTTTATTGTTAAAATTGGATTTATTAAGCTAATTTTTTAAAACTTTTTCTTCAAACTATTCTGTGGAGAGAAGACCTCAAAGTCACCGAATATCAATGCCGGTTCTCAGGTAAAATTAAACATTATGTGCATTATTATTTCATGCTCACAAACAACAACAAAGGAAAAACACTGCCTCTACTGTGCCCACGTGAACATTTAAAATATTAAAGCAAGGACGTTGAAAATAGCTGTTTCAGTCCTAATGGTTGATTACGTACAAGTGGTTGGGCGTTGTTCACACATGGAAATATTTTTTGTTTTGCAGTCAGAACATTCTCAGTTCACAGCATGCAAAGACTAACAATGTTTGTTCATTATTTATCAAAGGAGATGACTCTTGCAGTGTTCAGAGGAAACAAGTGGTTTAAAGTGAAATCCAAGAGATGCTGCACGCTGCAAGTCTCATCCAAGTTCAAGAGCTGACTGATAAAATGTGCAAATTTTAATCATTAATGAGGAAAACAATTTAAAATAATGTAAAAAGTAAAAGAGCAAATAATCCATGCAACATTTACAGAATTTGTTTTCATGCCTGTTTTCGATGAATATCTTTGACATATTAAACGTTTTAAATTTAAATCTATTCTAAGATTTAAAAAAATGCAATTTCTCTTTAAGATTTAGTTTTTTTTTATTCTTTTTCAGCACGACTCTTCATTGTCAAAATCCCTGGGGCGTGAAACCAAATATGTGAGTAGAAGTCAGACAGCTTTGTTCCCTATTTTCTGAACTCTCAAAGGAAACCCTGTAAGAACCTGCTGCTGTCAAGAGTTTTATCACCTCAGCTCCCATGTAACGTCAGTTCACACAAAATTAGTCACTGGTTTGGAAATGTGAAGTCAGCGTTTTATTTTTGTTGCTGTACGATGCAAGCCTTTTTTTCCCCAAACGAGACTTTAAAGATGCAAAATGTCTAAAACTTANTATATATATATAACTGTAGTATATATATATATATATATATATTATCTGAATATATATATATGCTTATCTGAATATATATGTGTGTGTGAATAAATTGCATCTTTGGTTGTGTCTTGCTAAACATATATTAAAGTACAGTACACTATTGTATTCCACCAAAAAATATTTAAATATGCTAAACTATACGTTCCTATACATGCAGTTTTAATAGCTGTATGCCTAAAATTTAAATATGTGACAATAGCATTACTATTCAGCGTGTTATGATTGATTAAATGCGCTAATACCATATTGTGCCAGCCAAATATATAAGGCTGAGTGGAGCGGTGGACGTCTTCAAGATGGCTGCCTGAAATCTCGTCAGCTCCAATAGGCGAGAGCGGGCCATGCGGTATCTAGTGTTCTATATATATGATATCTATGGTCTGGACAACAGAAAGTGAAAAAGTCTGTTTTTGGACTACAAACATGGCGGCCATTTCGTGACGTGCTCAAAACAGACTGTCTGTCTCAGAGTTTCTAAAGAGTTTTGGACTATATGTTGATTGCTTTGTAAAGTCTACCTCTTTTTGAACCCCATCATGACTCATTTAGTACCCTTCCTTTGCCTGGGTTTTACCTTAATCACTTCGTACCCTGCCTTTGTCCACTTTGTACTTGGCCTTAGATTGATTTTTACCTCTTTTAATCGTTGTATCTCGCCTTAGTCCGCTTCATATCCATCTGTGCTTGATTTTTACACAATTTGTAATGGCTTCATACCCTGCTGTTGCCCACTTTGTACCCTGCTTTTGTTTTGTTTGGACCTCACTTTTAATCACTTCCTACCCTGCCCTTTCCCACTTTGTACCCCACCATTGCCTTATTTTGACCTCACTTTTTAATTGCTTTGTATTCCGCCTTAGCCCGCTTCATATCCCGTGTGTGCCAGATTATTACCTCACTTGTAAAAGCTTCATACCTTGCCTTTGCCTGCTTCGTACCCTGCCCTTTCCCACTTTTTACCCCACCTTTGCCTTATTTTGACCTCACTTTTAATTGCTTTGTATCCCGCCTTAGCCCGCTTCATACCCCGTGTGTGCCAGATTATTACCTCACTTGTAAAAGCTTTGTACCCTGCCTTTGCTTGGTTTTGGCCTCACTTTTAATTGCTTCCCTGCCTTTGCCCACTTTGTACCTGGCCTTAGCTTGATTTTTACCTCTTTTAATCGCTTTGTATCTCGCCTTAGTCCGCTTCGTACCCCATCTGTGCTTGATTTTTACATAATTTGTAATGGCTTCATACCCTGCTGTTGCCCACTTCGTACCCTGCCATGTCCTGCTTTCAACCCTGCCTTTACCTGATTTTTACCTCACCTTTGCCAGCTTCACATCTTGCCTTCGTACCCCACCATAATCCACTGCGTACCCCTTGCCTTTTCTCTCTACCCGCCCGCCTCGGCCTGCTTCCTTATCACTTCATGCAGTCTGTTAACTAACGGGATCAAACGTGGCATACATGTTTTTTTTTAAAGGACAAAGCTAAAGGTGCACCCGTGCCCACTCCAGGACTCCAGGCAAAGTTTTCCTCCAAACATGGACGTTAGGGGTGGGCGACATGGCTCAAATATTATATCGTGATATTTCAGAGCATTCTGACGATAACGATAAATTTCGTGATCTAAAACAAAAAAACAAAAAAATAAAATCAAAGTTAATTATTTGACAAAATTAACTTAACGTCACTTTGCAGTATTATATAAAATAAATAAAAACAAAGGGTAATTTTACTGAAATTACTTTATTTAGTAAAGTATTCAGTCTCCAAGTATAAAAATAAAAAAGATCTGTTATTTAGATTGAAAGTCTGCACAAAATATAGATCAACAAAATCCACCACAAAAACTAAAGTGCATGTGCAGTTTCCCAAAACAACTAAATAAAATGAAGCTTAAGATCTGTTGAGCATAAATATAAGTACCGTACAACAAAATATGTCATCTTTAAATGAGCTATAACTTCCAGAACTTGTAACAAGGTGATCAGCTGACCCTGAAGCTTGTTGGTGTTTCAGCTTCATCTGTTCCTGCAGGAATGATTCATTTCTCTGACTGATCTGTCTCTGATCACCTGCCTCTGGGTCCGTGGACCGACTGTGGAACTCAAGAGACAGTTGAGCGTGTTTGTACCGACAGTTTAGAGCTGGGGAGACGCAGCCCACACCGGCAGCTCAGAGCGGGTTGGGGGGAGGGGGAGACAGTTTAGAGCTGGATGGAGAGAAGCTGAGCGTTTGTTTTTAGCATTTGAGCTAGCAAGTATTGCGCGCATCTAATTAGCGTTAAGGCCCCGGTATAGCTCTGCATTCGGCCGAACGCCGCTCCTTGCGCGCGTTCAC
>JBBPBX010008729.1:12510-23848 GCA_038048925.1 Garcialebias charrua
AGAAACAGAAATCAAATTTATTTATTTGACAAAATTAACTTAATCATGCTTTGCAGTATTATATAAAATAAAATAAAAAACAACAAGGGGTAATTTTACTGAAATTACTTTATTTAGTAAAGTATTCAGTCTCCAAGTATAAAAATAAAAATTATCTGTTATTTAGATTGAAAAAGTCTGCACAAAATATAGATCAACAAAATCCACCACAAAAACTAAAGTGCAGGTGCAGTTTCCCAAAACAACTAAATAAAATGAAGCTTAAGATCTGTTGAGCATAAATATAAGTACCGTACAACAAAATATGTCATCTTTAAATGAGCTATAACTTCCAGAACTTGTAACAAGGTGATCAGCTGACCCTGAAGCTTGTTGGTGTTTCAGCTTCATCTGTTCATGCAGGAATGATTCATTTCTCTGACTGATCTGTCTCTGATCACCTGCCTCTGGGTCCGTGGACCGACTGTGGAACTCAAGAGACAGTTGAGCTGCGTGTTTGTACCGACAGTTTAGAGCTGGGGAGACGCAGCCCACACCGGCAGCTCAGAGCGGGTTGGGGGGAGGGGGAGACAGTTTAGAGCTGGATGGAGAGAAGCTGAGTGTTTGTTTTTAGCATTTGAGCTAGCAAGTATTGCGCGCAACTAATTAGCGTTAAGGCCCCGGTATAGCTCTGCTTGCATTCGGCCGAACGCCGCTCCTTGCGCGCGTTCACCCGCACAGCTCTGCGTTCGTTCTCGCGTTTATTCTCGCGTTTTCGCTCCGAATTCTTGACGTCATTTGAGAAACCACAGCGCAGAGCATTCGCTGATTGGTCATTTGCTGACACGCCTACTGAATTGATTGACAGGTCGGGGGAGAAAAAAAAGCGAGCCAGCAGCTTCAGCGCAGCGGTGTTCTGTGTTTATATCTTATTAAAAAGTTCTAAATAAAAAAAATAAACAGGGAGCGCTGGTCCTGCAGCCCACAACACACCAGGAAATCTGCAGAACCTCCCGCAGCCACGTAGGACCCGAGTTTAATTTGCTCGTGACAAATTCATTCATTTCTCATCATTTCAGTCATGGAGTCAACGGAGGAGGAAGCGATCACTTGACTTTTGGCAAAAAACAAAAGAAAAGTCCAGATCAGGGATGAAGAAGGGGAATTTAATACATTTGTGTCACGTACAAAACAGTCCGGCGCCGGGCAGTTTATTGTGAGACAACGCGCCTCGCGTACGCGGTCGTAAAATTTGAGCTTTGCGCGTTCGTGCCTTGCGGGGCTACGCTTGTGCCTCACGCTCGAACGGCGTCGAGCAGCCGAACGCAGAGCTATACCGGGGCCTTTACGCCAGTACAGACAGGTGGAGGGAGGTGCGCAGTTCGGTTTGGTCGTTCAAGGCGCTCTGTTGTTAAGGGGGCGGGGCGCCCTGACGTTTTACGTCATGAAATTAGCATATATCATTTTTTTACCGGTATTACCGTGAACAATACGATATGGCCCGGCCCTAATGGACGCGGCTGCTTCACGGATCTGACGCTGGAATGAACATTTTGCCGTTGCGATGAAAACCCACATGTTGTTTCTGTGTCTGTTAATGAAAACTGGAGCCGGTGACGAGACAGTTCGTACCGTCTGACCCGAACCGGATGCTTCTCTCTAAACGTTCGGCCTCCTCTCCGTGAAAACGCTCCGTCGGAGAAACTCTGTTCGGCCTCGTGTGAATAATTCACGCTCGGTGAAGCCGAGCTGCTTCTGATCCTCCACTCAATGACTCTGCGCTGAAGGAAGACCTGATTGAATGAACGGCATAAAAAATGAATAGTTTTGTGTTTTATTTGTGTTCCAGCTCACTTTGTGTTCCCTGACGGTCCGGACGACGCCCGTGCGGTGCACGTGCACGCTCATTTCCCTCTCGTCAATCTGTTTTTCCTCCTTCTTTGCACACCCGTCCTCGCAGATTTGCGGTTGGCGTGCGTTCTTCCATCTGGCTCGCGCACGCGTCACGTTTGGACGTTGCGTAACGGCCTCAGGCCTCGGCGACGCAGCTCTGCTGCACAAGCCGAAGCGACGAGGAACTTATGTAAAAGGCATTATTAACGGGAGCAAATGACCGTGGCTTCGGCTGCTTAACCAGCTGAAAAAGAAACGTCTGAGTGTCCATTAAGGAGGGAAGACGTGCAGCGACGAAGGAAGGAGCCGCAGGCCGAGTCGCGCGTCTTCCATAATTAATCATCCGAGGCGTGTTGAAGCAGCTTTGACGCTCTGCAGCCGAAGATTTTACTTTTAAAAACTAAAACGTGGTCAGAGTTTCCAGCCGACGTTTAATAGTTTGCTGATTTGGTCAAAAAAGGTTCAGTTTCTGAGCAGTAAATTGATCAGAGGGGTTTTTGTGTAATTCCATTAAATAATATCCCTCCTGCTGCCCTTGGGTCAAAAACTGAGGCCTTTTGGGTCATTTAGAACTTTTATTTTGATAATCAGACCGAGGGTTTGGAAATTGAGCCATTCTTTATTCCACAATTCCTCTCATTTAAAAGAGGTATAGCTCAGATCTTTTATGAGCAGTAATTATCTTACCTGTTGCAGATTGGTCTTTGACCGATCCCGGTTTATTTCTGACCAGATCAATGAGGTGACGATTTATGCAAAAGCAGTTTTTTAGATTTATCACAGGTTATCACAGGTAGTCCCCGACTTACGAGCGCTCTTACTTACGAGGTTCCGGACTTACGAGCTGGCGAACGAGCAGTAAATTTGTAAAGAACATACAAAAAATACAGCACTTTTATGTGTTTTTAGATGAAAGTGTGTTAGCTAACCGTTTGTAAACAAGTTTCTGAGCATGTTTATGAACTAGTATGAACATTTGTGATGAAAAACGAGTGTTCTTAGTAGCGCTAGCATACATTTTCTGACTTGCGACCAAAAATCCGGACTTACGAGAACACGTGTTTCGTGTTTTGACGTACAAGATTTTCGTCTTACGAGATACTCGTAGTAACGGAACTCGCTCGTAAGTCGGGGACTACCTGTACTTTGAACTTTCTGATCATTTGCAAGCACGAATCATGGCAGCTGCAGCTAGCTGTAGCACTGTTAGCACAACCCTGGAGCACTTCAGGCGAGAATATCTTTAGATTTCTTCTGGACTAACAGTGTAAAAACAAAACTGATTTGTATTTTCAGATAATTAATTTTATTTTATTTTTTAACACCTAAACCGATCGTCTGGCAAGGTGGGAAGCGTTCGTCTCCCAAGGCAAGGTGGAAGGTTGTCGTTTTGGGGTTGGGGGGGACTCGTTTCCCCAGGCACTTGAACGTTCCTGTGACTTGGATGTCCTGAAAATACAAAGTGGAACAAAACATCTAAAGTCCATGCTCAATAATTCAGATAAAAATCCATCAATGTTCAGTCTGGTCATCTGGACGGTTTTCTTTTTTTTTTTTTGCTGAGATGTTTCATCCTTAATCCAAAGGACTTCTTCATTATGAGGAGCCACCAAACAAACATCCCAAATACAGCACACTCCTTAGTAGAAAAAACAGTTTGCTGGTGTTAAGATGTCTTTTTCCACTATGGAGTGTGCTGTTTGTGGAAATCAGTTTGTTTGGTGGCTCCTCAGATTGAAGAAATCCTTTGGATGAAGGACAAAACATCTCAACAACAACAAAAAAACATCCGTATGACCTGACTGAACATTATTGGAAAACGTCTTAATATTTAAGAAATTTGCATTAATGAACATAATTTAACCCATTTTGTCACAACTGTGCTATTTTCTTTTGAACTTCTTTTGGTGCAGCCAAAGTGAAACAGGAAGTGACATCAAAGAGGAACTTCTTTTGGTGCAGCCAAAGTGAAACAGGAAGTGACATCAAAGAGGAACTCTTTGAAAACAGGAACTGTCTGGTCTTTGTTTACTGAAACATTATTGAAACTGACAGTTCATCTCTCTGATAGACTCAAAATCATCTAAAAAAACATTAGATTATTTGCTTCCGTCTGTATTAGCCATTGTAGCGATGCTTTACCTTTGACATCACTTCCTGTTCCTGACATCACTTCCTGCTACTGCACATATGAATTCCTACAATTCATTTGTAGTTCTTTTAACTGACCGGCCTCCTGATTTCTCACGAGTCTTTTCAGAACGGGTCAGACTTGTTTGCTGAAGGGGATGAAACTGAAAACCTGACTGTTAAAAAGTTAAAGGACAAACGAGTTATAATTTACCAAACGTCGCAGTTCGTCTCGTTCGTCTCCTGACAACGCAACCACAACGATGAACATCTGGTTGTGCTTTGTGCTTCAGCTGATTTTTTATTTATGATTTTATCTGGAGCTGTAATCCAGACGCTGCCTGAATCTAAATCCTGTCTGGAGTTGTTTGCCGGCATCTCTTCAGGAGATTAATAACATTTTATTTGATCAGAAACCTCTCGGGACGCTGAACATTAATCTGAGCGGCGTTGTATCGGGCAGAGTCGTTACAAACGATTCGTTTTGAAACAAAAACACAAAGTGACGACGGAGTTCAAGGTCAGAAGTGGCTTCAGTCTTTGTCCCAGATTCAGATAAAAATGTTTGTCACAGTTAGCAAACCTTCCATCAGGAGCCGGGATTTGACTTTTTAAAGTCGTTTAATTGCACTTGGGTCAGTTTTACAGTCAGAACCAGGTTCTGTTGGGACTTAAAACATCTGGAATGGGTCCAGATGTTCCATTTTAGGTCATAAAGCACTTTTAGTTTTTGTCTTGTAGCTGAATTTATTGGGTTTTAATTTGCCGTCGGCGTTTATTCTGTTTTTATATGCTGTTGACAAAACTACAAGTCCCATCATGCACCAGTCCTGTCAGCAGGAATGTTCTGACAAACATTCAGTGTTTCTGTGAAAGAATCTGGCCTCGCTGCTCCTGGAACTGCTTTGTTTTTGTTTCTTTTGTGACTCATTTTCTGTTTTCATGCTCGTCTTCAGTTTAAAGTGTAGTTGTTTATTTATTTATTATTATTTAAACCGTAAAGTAAAAAAAAAAAAAAAGGTTTTTAATTTAATCGACTGAAACTCACTGGATCGTGTTTTTTTGTGAAAGCAGCAAATGTTCCAGGCTTCGTGGGAACACAAAGATTTTTAGTTTGTTTTTAATGTTCTGCTCCTTTTTATTCTGAGTCAGCTGCTGTTTTCTGGGTTTGCCGGGTGATCATGTTTTTTGCACATCTTCGTTCGTTGTGTTAGCAAAATAATTCACAAACCACCGGGCGAACTGCAGTAAAACTTTCACGAACTAATCCTCGGGTCTAGCTGACCAGCTTAAGATGGCCGCCACAACTAACTGACATTAGCAAACACAAAAGTGGCTACAGTTTTACCCAGCTGTTGGAGTCAACCCTGTTTTCTCTGTTAGCAAAATATCTCAACCCACTGGGCAGATTGAACGTTTGTCTGAAGCTCTGACTTTCGCTGCAAGTTGGATTCAAGATGGCGGTTACTAGGGCTGTGTAATAATATCAATATCGCGATATATATTTTAAAAAAAATCTAGAAAAAAAATGGATATTCATCTGCGAGTATCGTACCTCTGCATCCCTGGCACCAGTGTATCCTCAGAGAGAGTCTTCTCCACCGCTGGAGATATCATCACTGCGCAGAGAAGTGCACGTAAATCAGATTCTATTTCTAAACAAAAATCTGAGGAGAATGTAGCTCACTTGGTCTGCAGAGTAGACTTTCTGTTTAGAGTTCACTTATTAGTCAGGGTCTATCTACAGGCCTTAAGCTGCTCTGCTAAGATGGGTGCATTTGAAGTTAAATGTTCTTCATTACTTGAATTATAGACTGTTTTGGAGAAGTCATATTACTGTTTACTTACCAAGCACTAAGAGTGATTCCTTCAGATGTTAAGTGTCAAGGTTAAAAAGGTTTCAAACTATTCAGAGCAGGGCACTTGGTGCACTTTATTTACTTTACAAATGCATGTAAGCTACAGTTTTTACTGTTTCAATTAAAAGAAACATGTTTTCTCACCACTTCTTTGATTCATTTTGTCCAGCTGTCGACTTTAAGTCTGTGTCCATGTCCAACCAGAGCCAAGTATTGTGTAGTTGGTGCTTTTAATCAGTTTTCAGTTCAATTAATTCAATCCAAGTCTATAACCGTCACAAAATGTCACCAAAATCACTCTTTCCCTTTAAAATCTTTCAGAAAATCGCAAAAGTTGAATTGAAATTGAATTGCATCGTTTGCTGAATATCGCAATATATATCGTATCGTGAGATTATTGTATCACTACAGCCCTAGCGGTTACGGCTGATCAACATTAGCCGTCATACGTGGCTACGACTTGAGCGGTTTTACAGATGCTGAGCTGAAGTTGGACGTGGTGGCAGCTGAGGGTCGTCCTCAACACGTGGTCTGAGGGCGACATCGTTGGTGTTGCTCGTTAAACGGCGTTCTGAGGCGGCGAAGGGGGTGTTCTAGACTGGTGGCTCTAAGTGGTGAGAACACTAATCCCTGGATGGGGGGGATTATGAGAGCTGGTGGGAGGGGGCGGGGGAGCGCGCCTGATCTGTGGGGGCTTTAGAGCCACGGGTGGACGAGTGGCGGTGGCAACGATGCGCTCATTAGTGTGATGTCCACAGAGGCTCAAGGGTTACGTAAGGGCTACCCGCTGTCGTCCCGCTCGCAGCCGTCCCACCGGCAGCAACGTGGCCGCTTTGTCCCCCCCCCCCACACACACACACACACCGCCACTCAAGAGAAACCAAAAGGACATCTGTCGGGGATGAGGCGGAGCCTGCATCTGGTTGTCATGGAGAGAGCGGCGCGCTGATCGGTCCGCCGCCTCCGTGACTCGGAGGAGAGACGCCGAGCTCGCCTCCGATGGAGGCATCGTCATGGCGATGAGCTCGGAGGAGAGACGGAGATGAAGTTTAAGAAGTTCATCACCATCATGCAGGCGGCCATGGGGGTGGTTCCCCTCAACAAGCGGGAGCTGCTGCCCCCCGGCAGGAAGCTGTGGAGACCGACGGGGTGAGTTCGATTCCCGTCGGCGCGTTCGGCTGTTTGGTCATGTCCGAGCGTTTTAACCCGACCGTTTTCTCACGGCGCCAAAAATCAAACGAGACGACGGAAACCTCCATCCTTAAAAAAATTAAATAAATAAATAAAACCCCTCCCTGCTGGATCAGATTTAACGGGTTTGGAAACATTTTGTCACCTGGAGTTCAAATTTTAGGATTTTCTGCCAGAAACGCAGGCGATCATGTACCGTTGTGTCTGTTAGCAAAATATCACTTGAACCGCTGGATGGATTTTATTAAAACATCATTTAAAACTCATGAAAAATTTATGTGACTCTGATCAAGATGGTCCCCACAGCTACTTATCTCTGTCAAACACAAAAAACGGTTAAAAATTTGTCATTTTGGCTAATACAAGCTAAAATTTTTCGTGGTAGTAGCTGAGTCTTCCCTGAAATGGAACAGGATGTTTGGCCCAAACCATAATTTTTCTTGTGAAAATGATCTTTGTGAACAGAATGTAAAGTTTTAAAGTTAACCAGTTTTGCAACATTTTTACCCTGAAACCTTTCTATTCTTGAGGAAACATTACATCATGACACGTTAATGAGAGTTGGACACAAATAACCAAAAAGACAAGATTTAAACTGCAAATTTACGAGAAAAGTAACACTATTGTAATCTGGAGACATTTTCATTATGGGGGTGAGAATTTCAAAGTAAAACACTCCAAGGTAAAAATCTGATCAGTACTGGTTTGATTTGAATCTTAAATGTGGCTGAATTAAAACCTCTTCATCATCTTGTGGTGTTAAATTCAGAAAAAATAATAAAAACTACATGAAAATTATCTATTAGTCAATTCAGGTAATATATTCCAGTTACTGAGCTGTAAATCTGCTATTAATGATAAAAGAAAAGTAATAATTAGAGCACAACTGATATGGAAATGTTGGCTATTGCAGATATGAAATTGAGTCAGAGTCAGAGTCAGAGAGAATTTATTGTCATTTGCACCGCATGTAGTACATGTGTTGAAAACGAGATTATGTACACAGGGTCCCAGTTACATCCAACAACAAATGCAAGAGAAAAACAATAATAACATCTAGGATTAACTAAGAGAGACATCACATCAGCTAGTAATACACTAAGCCCTAATGTAGTAGAAAAACATCATTATAAACAGCAGCACGAACATGAGCAGATGGTCACAGATGAACGCAGCAACAAGAAACAGATCAGTATCAGTATGATGTGACATTTTGCAGTGTTTATTCTTATTATTTATTTATTCATGAGTCTGACAGCCTCAGGGTAGAAGCTGTTTCTCAGTCTAGTGGTTCTACATTTGATGCTCCTCAACCTCCGTCCCGAGGGGAGTGGTGCAAAGAGTGAGTGTGCTGGGTGAGTGAGGTCTTTCATGATGCAGGTGGCTCTTTTTCTGCATCTGGAGGTGTAAATGTCTGTGATGGTGGGGAGACTGACTCCCACAGACTTCTGTGCAGCCTTCACCACTCTCTGCAGAGCTTTTCTCTCTGCAACTGTGCAGCCTCCATGCCACACGTTGATGCTGGAGCACAGGACGCTCTCCACTGCACACCTGTAGAACGAGGTGAGGACTGGGCTTCTCAGACCGGCTCGTCTCAGCCGTCTGAGGAAGTAGAGTCTCTGATGAGGAAGTAGAGTCTCTGAATTGGGCAGCAAAGGTTAATGCTGATAACTGATATTGGCTAATTTTTTAAAAATCTTTGTCCACTCTCAATAATCTAAGTAAACAGCTGACTTTAGACCTGTTTGACGCTTGAAGTCTAGAAACAGTCTTCCTAATGTGTGTTCACATTTTCTATCCTCCACTATTCTCCATAAAGTTATCAATTATCACCGATACCCATATGTCCCAAATGCCTATATCGTCCCTACTGATATGTATCGGTTGGGCTCTATTAATGTTTGTTTAAGAGGAATAATTGAAAGAAGTTTCTTTTTTTTAAATTTAATTTGCAAAAGCTTAATTTTCTCCTGTCAAATTAAAGCCCCAGAAGCTAAAAATGCATCACAAGATGAATGAATCATTTATTATCCAGTCAGATAAAAGGCTGGAGCGTAATCATCGCTGTTAGCAAAATATCTGAGCCACCGGATGTAATGGTTGTTACTTTTCGAGTCGACCACGGCAAACCAGCCATAGCCGACACAACATTCATTCAACCTTTATTTAGTCAGGTTAATCTCATTGAGCCTCGAGGACTCATTTACAAGAGAGACCTGTCTACAAACAAAGAATGATGACAACAGCAACAGTAGAATTTCCTTAAACAATCAACAATTGACCAACATAAGAAATGCAGATTTATTTATTTTGTACAAGTTAAAACGAAGATATCAAAGTAGCAAAACAGACAGATTATAAGGCAAATGTAGAAAATCAACAATGGTGACTGATCATTTCAGAGAAACTGAGCCAACGTTTGGTGTGGTGGTAGCTGAGAGTCATCCCCAGCACGTACTCCGTTGCATCGACTCCTCCGGCGCAGCGTTGTTTCTGGAACAGGAGCGACTCGAGCATCGCTCCCGCTCCGTTGACATCGATGTGGTCCGAAACCAACGTCCGTACCAGACGGTGTCGATTCCCGGTCATCCAAGACGAGCCGAAGCCGCTGGACTTTTGTTCTGCAGCTGAAGACGTGTGGATGAGCTGTAACCTGCACGATGACTGCGTCGATGCAATCCACCTCACGGACGTTGAAGTCGGATCCAGTCGGACGGAGGTCGCTTTAATAAACAGATCTGATTTAGTGCCGCAGACCACGAATACCTGGTCGGATTAAAAGAAAACTTTGACTCTTTTTTTCAAACATGGACTTTGAAAATCAATTTGGTAATTTTTGAGACGTGCTGACAAAATGAATCTGAGCACGAGCCGTAGTTTGAATAATAAAAACATTAAAATGTTCATTTTTATTGAAGTTTGGAAAGAAAAGTGTAAAGACGCCATTGTCAAATCAGTGTTTAACTTGAGAAATAATCCTGCTTTATAATCTTTATTTATTAGATAATTTATTAGATTTATTGCAGATCTGACAATAAAGTTGACTTTGACTTATAATTTCCCTTTTTATTTCTCTCTGCTGGGAAATCCCTTCATATAACGTTAGTCGTCATTGTGAAGCTTAGCTTCCCGATGACATCACTCCTGACCAGTAAACGTTTTCAAATGAACAGACACACGTGAAACTACATGATCGCCCGCCGTTCACGGCAGCAGGAGGTAAAGCTCGGCTGATGACAGCCGAACGCTGACCCACACCTTCTGTGGAGCCGATGGTTCAGTGAGGACTCTGCTGTGTTCTTCTGTGCACAGGGACCAGGTCTGCGCTGACCAGACCAGCACCGACCTGCTCAGGTCCGGCCGCAGGTTCTGCTGGTCCAGAGAAGCCCAGTACTTGTACATTCGCCGCCTCTCCTCGAGGAGCTTCTCAGCCATCCTCATGGTATGATGCTGCTGCTGCGTTAAATATTCATGTTGTGCTAAAATTAAACTCACGGGTCGGGCTTTCGCTTCGGTGCTCCACGCCTGCTGAGGATCCAATGGGCAACGGCTCTACTGCTGTTTGTAACGGGGGGAGAGCATTTCTACTTCCAGGTGGGGTTATGTGGCGTACTTATGAGTGGTTAGTATCTTAGCTGCAATAGATAGATGTGTACACATATGCTATAAAAGCTATAAAAAAAAGTCTAACAGTTGAAATAACAAAACTGTAGCTTTAAGCTGAAAGAGGTAAAACCATTCCTCAGAGCTAAAAGAAGCAAAAACTATCTATTAATAAAAAATTAAGGACGCTAAAGCTAAACTCTAAAATAAAAGCTTAATGTAGCTAGACGGTTGCTAAAGATAAATGTAGCAAAACCTCAGCTTAAAAATTTAAAACGCCTAAACAATTACTGAAGAATAGCAAAAACAAAGGTAAAACAAATCCAAGCTGAAAGTAAAAACACTAATGTAAATCTTTCATGCTGATGTTGCTGTTAGCTTAACACACATAAGACTTCATCGCTGTTAGCCCAACGCTTGGATGAACTTTAGCCCGACGGCTCGCGTGGCCGTTAGCCAGACGCTCAGGTGGCCGTCAGCCAGACGCTCAGGTGGCCGTCAGCCAGACGCTCAGGTGGCCGTTAGCCAGACGCTCAGGTGGCCGTTAGCCAGACGCTCAGGTGGCCGTTAGCCAGACGCTCAGGTGGCCGTTAGCTAGACGCTCAGGTGGCCGTTAGCCAGACGCTCAGGTGGCCGTTAGCCAGACGCTCAGGTGGCCGTTAGCCAGACGCTCAGGTGGCCGT
>JBBPBX010008729.1:34656-51792 GCA_038048925.1 Garcialebias charrua
TATATATATATATATATATACGTGTGTGTGTGTGTGTGTGTGTGTGAGTGTGTGGTAAGTAACCCTATTTAAAAGTAATCCATGTGAGTTCTAAACTCAGGCTTCACAAAACTGTTTCCACCATTGTGCTACATATCAGCTATATGGATGTCCTTATAGCAAATAATAAAATCTGGTGCTCATAAAATTGTAATTTAACTAATGACTCGTAGTGATGGAAGTTAACCATTTTCATTCCAAACTTATTAGTTGGTCACAACCGTTTGGCCTCAGTTTTTTTTTTTTTTTTTTTAACCATCAAAGACTGCCCTTGAGTGCAGTTTTATAATGTGCAGATTAGACTTTGGCAAAAGCCTGTCATTATGTGAAAAGAGATATTCCAAAATGTTTGCAATTGTACACTCAGAAAATATTTTTCTCTTAAAAGGTTAGATTCACTTTTAAAAACATAGTTTACAACCTCATTAAAATAACCAAACAACATGAAGGAGTTTTTGAAGCAATCTGCAACCATAACCTAGTTAGGACACTACCCTACTTTTCAGCTCCAGTAGCCCAGTTACAAAAAGACCTAAAAGAGTCACACTCTCCATGAGAACAGAACCCCAAATAAGTAATGGCAACTCTGAGCTAAGCTACCTCCACCCTAAAATAAAGAGAAAAGATTGGGGAGAGGAATCAGCCGGAGCCAGAACTGGGATGAGATATATTGCATTAATATTTCAGGTAGCTATCCGACAAGCTTCTCCTTTGTGACTTAAAGGATCCTGCTCAAGGACACGTGGCAGGACATGTGTTAATGAACTCCAGTTGCACTGAAATAAAACCCATACAGAAAAAAATAGGGATGTTGCTGCTTTATTTTGTGTGTGTCATCCTGGTCTCATATATTCCTCTATGAATTAAAAATTACATCTTGGCTAGCATGAAGCTATAAAAAAAAAAAATCACCAGAGCAATCCTTTAAATACAGTCTCAAAGCCTTGAGTGATTGAAACATAGTTTTCAGAGATTAATTTAGTATTTGCCTTTGAAAGTGTGAGTGAACTTGTACATTTTTGCAACTTTTATTTGAAGACTATTTCTTTGCATGTGCTGTAGGATTTAATATGCACCTTTAACAATAGCACATCTAGCTGTTCCTAATGCTGAGTATGCAAACATTAGCTGAGACCACTGATGTGCTTCA
Source organism: Garcialebias charrua (assembly GCA_038048925.1). NCBI lineage: Eukaryota > Metazoa > Chordata > Actinopteri > Cyprinodontiformes > Rivulidae > Garcialebias > Garcialebias charrua. The sequence continues at coordinate 35,846 of JBBPBX010008729.1, forward strand.
GGCTGGAACAAAACATGGGTTCTTTCCAGTTTACTTCCCAGTGTCAAACAAGTGCTTCTTGACTGTCAAATGCAGGGGTGCAGTAACTAAATACATTCCCCAGAGCGCTAGCATCGAGGAACTTCTTGCTATAAATGGGCAAAAAAGGACAGTGGGGAGTTGTGGTGGAGATGCTTGCTGAAGGCTGCAACTCATCATTAGTGATATTATCTGGAACACAGTGTTCGAAGTGCTGCAAGCAAGCATCGTGCCAGTTTTAGGAGGTCCTAATTACTTTCCTTATGGACAGGCTATTTGCTTAAGGTATAAACTGTGATGTGCTGATGTGAAATGGAAATGATTAACTGAAAAGAATACATAGATAACTCAAATAAATTTGAGGTCTGCATAACTTCTGGGATTCTTTTTACTGTAATCATCATCCTTGTTGTTTCATATGTCTGTTGTCTTTTATCTACTCTCTGCTGAATTGTTGCTTTGCATGCATTTAACCCCTGTTGTCCGTTCAACAATTTTGTATCTGAATTCCAATCTTTTCTCTACCTCTATACAACATTACCTGCTCTTTGGTTATCTAGGTCATAGCCCAGAGCTGTGATGAAAAAAGCTCCAGTATGGTGGTGGTTTTGGGCAGGACAGCAGTAACTGTGCTAGTGGTGGTGAAGAGGGGCATTGGAAGCATCAGTTCCAAAGTGATGGGCCATTGTACCTACTAATTCATTATGAATGAGGGGCAGCAATAATGGATGAGGCTGATAAGTAACCTGAGGATGCAGCGAGACATGGAGACTTACTGTGGTTTTAGCCTCCTTTTCCCCCTCCTTCTGTTGTCAGCCAACAAGCCTTTCTCAGAAAGCATAGAACACGATGCTCATCCAGACATAACAGCATAGAAAAACAAATGGGGGGTACTCAAATAAATCAATATAATTTATCCAGGGATGTGTGTATGAATTAGGTATAAGTGGTGTCATTGCCCCGTGATCATTAGATGTCCTTTTTGTCAAAAAGCTGGAATTATAGCAAGTGTGAGTTTAAAATGTAAGATGGACAATTTAAAATGCCAACTGGTTTATTTTTCCACGTGTATCTGGTTCCCCAGCCGTGTGCGGGATAAATCAGCCTGTCTGTGGTGGGATAGTTGGAACAGCTGGCCCATTCAAACAGAGCACCGAACAGCTGCCGCTCCACACACCAGCCACACAGTTTGCTGTAGTCCTTCAAAACCCAACACCACAGGCCCTGTTCTTGCTTTCGTAGCAATCAATGGCCAGCAATTTTGACAGGCAACAGTGCTGTCTGCTGAGTAGAAGGTGACAGATGGGGAAACAGGAATGGGTTTGTGCATGTCTGTGTCTGCGCAGGAGTATGTGCAAATGTGTGTGTAGCATTGGGGGGCAAGTGAACTAGCAATACTCATCCTCAGTCACACTGACAATGGCATGCTTAGTCAGACACCTGATGGACTGTGAGAAACAGTGTGTATGTGCAGCAGAGATCTGGGTGACTCACAGCTGCACCAAGGGTGGGCTTCCAAACGACAGATTGCGCTGTTCTCTGAACTCTTCCCCCTTCACTCCTCTTCTGTTTGTTTCTGTCCGTTTCAAGCCCACTTCCCAACTCCATTACTGATGTGGTTCAATTCATTTAATTAAACTCACTCACTTCTAAGTGGCTGCTGATTTATTTCTGCAGGAACGCAAAAGCAAATGTAACGCCACTGGTGAGTGGACCAAAAGTTGATGAACCACTAGGTGTGAGGGTAAAAAAATAAAAATCCAGCATACTTTGAGTGATTGCATGGCAAATCACTGGACAGTTGGTGTACAGCGATGGCAGCCAGTCCATTTAAACAGATGAAACAGTGTTTAATAAAAACAATCACAAGTGCTACAGAGGACACAAACTCCAACTGCATGTGTGACACTTTGCTTACGTAAAAGCACAAACAGCAATGCTCAATGTTCAACAGTGAAATGCCATGAAGCATGGAGTCTGTTCTGCTTCAACTGGCCAGTTTTGTCATTGGTCAGCTGCTGGTTTGTTTTGAGGCACTACTGAAGCATTGTTAAGGATTAATTGTGTGTATCCACGCAGCATTGACTAGCAGGTTTTTAGACTCATCATGTTACTAAAAACGTAATTCAGACTTCCTTAGCTTCAAAGTTTTGCTTGCCTGCTCCATAATTTTGAACAAGATATATTACGGCTAACAATGGCACAATCTGCAAATGCAAATAACAAAATCTTTACACTATTCCTTTTATGAGCAATAACTTTTTTTTTAATTATAATTTTATTATTTATGTTAGCAGTCAGGGTTAAAATAACATAACTATACTTTTTGGTAGCATCATATCAGAACAGTCCTAATTTTTGAGGAGACTAAAAAAGTTTTCAGAAGCTTTCCTGATGCTAAAGTACATTTAAAAATTAATTATATAATTAGGTTAAAATAAAAACTGTTTCTGTCTCATTCAGTATATTTATATCACATAATTCATGTAATTATGTACAGCACGTCAGTTAAAAAACAAACAAAAAAACAGGTACCTGTAAATAAGTAAGTGAGATGTAGACCTCCTTTCAGGTTATTTAATAGACTGACTGAAATAAAGTTGAACAATTCTGCTCTACATGATCAAAATATTGCACAAGGTTTTGTATTTTTTTCAATCAACTTATACCTTCTTCAAAGGAAATAACAATAGACTTTATGGACAGTTTTTATTTAAATGGGCAATCTAATAATAATAATAAAGTTTGGGCATCTAAAAAAAAAAAAGATTTTCTGAGATTCACCAGAAACCTACCGTAATAGTTTCTGTTTATGCAAAACATAAATTTGTTTAAAAAAAAAAAAATTTGTGTACTATGTTCAAGAAATGTTAATGTATTTGAAGGGGGAATTATCCCTGGTGTTCTGTTGTTGCACTTTTGCGCTAGTCTTTGTTTGTCCATCACACATACCATGTTCAAATAAAAGGGTGACCATAAGTGCACTTGGCACCAGGACATCCTAGGTTGTAGATCCATGATTGACTTTGTAGTCGTGTCACCTGACTTGCAGCAGTTTACTCGGGTGAAGAGAGGAGCTGAGCTGTCAACTGATCACCGCCTGGTAGTGAGTTGGATCAGATGGCTGCAGGGGAAGATGCCGGACAGTCATGGTAGACCCAAACGTGTAGTGAGGGTCTGCTGGGAATACCTGGCAGACAAACCCATCAGAAAGATCTTCAACTCACACGTCTGGGAGAGCTTTAACCGTATCCTAGTTGAAGCGGGGGGTATTGAATCCGAGTGGGTCATGTTCCACACCTCAATTGTTGAGGTGGCTGCCTTGAGCTGTGATTGCAATGTTGTCGGGACTTCTCGTGGTGGCTATCCTTGAACTCAGTGGTGGACACCATGAAATAGAGAGGCTGTCAAGTTGAAGGAGTCTTATCAAGCCTTGTTGGCTGGTGGGACTCCAAAGGCAGCTGTGGAGTCCTAGAAGACCAAGCGGTCCGCAGTCTTAGCTGTTGCTGAGGCAAAAGCTCAAATGTGGGAGGAGCTTGGTGAGGCCTTAGATAGAGGCACTTGATTGGCTCAGAGGAGATACTGGCGAACCATCAGGCAGCTGAGGGGAAAGCAGTTCTTTACTAACACTGTGTTCAGTGAAGGTGGGGTGCTGTTGACCTCAAAAAGTGATGTCATCAGGAGTTGGAAGGAATACTTTGGATAAAGACCTTCTCAGTCCTACCAGCATGTCTTCCATAGAGGAAGATGAGTCAGGGGACCTTGATGTTGGTAATTCCATAACTGTGGCTGAGGTCGCCGAGGTAGTTAAAAAGCTTTGCTGTGGCAGGGATCCAGAGGTGGACGAGATTTGCCCTGATTTCCTTAAGGCTCTGGATATTGTGGGACTGTCTTGGCTGGATCACCTTTGTAGCATCATGTGGACATTGGGGGCAGTGCCACTGGATTGGCAGACTGGGGTAGTGGTTCCCCTCTTCAAAAAGGGGGACCGGAGAGAGTGATCCAATTATAGGGGTATCACTCTCCGTAGCCTCCCTCCTAAGGTCTATTCAGGGGTACTGGAGAAATGAGTACAATCATTGGTTGAATCTCAGATCCAGGAGGAACAATACAGGTTCCATCCTGGCCGTGGAACACTGGACCAGCTCTTTAGTGTCACTAGGGTCTTCATGTGATCATGGGAGTTTGACCACCCAATCTTGTGTTTTGTGGACTTGGAGAATGCATTGGACCACGTTCCTCTGGGTACACTGTGTGGGGGCTCTACAAGTATGGGATTGGGGGCCCATTGCTATGGGCTGTTCAGTCCTTATACAAGTGTCAGATCCCTTCAGGGTGGGACTTGGACTCCTCCAGGGCTGCCCATTCTCACCAATTCTGTTCATAACTTTCATGGACAGAGTTTCTCAGTGCAGCCAGGGGGAGGAGGGTGTCCAGTTTGGTGACTTAATGATTCCATCTCTGCTATTTCTGGATGATGTGGTCCTGTTAGCATCATCGTGCCATGATTTTCAGCTGGTGCGGTTTGCAGCCGAGTGCAAAGCGACTGTGATGAAAATCAGCACCTCCAAATCTGAGGTCATGGTCCTCAGGTGGAAACAGGTGGATTGCTCTCTTCGGGTCGAGGGTGAAGTTCTGCCTCAAGTAGAGGTGTACAAGTATCTTGGGGTTTTGTTCATGCGTGAGGGAGGAATGGAGCATGAAATTGACAGATGGATTGATGCGACATCTGCAGTACTGGGGACTCTATGCCAGTCCATTGTGGTAAAGAGGGAGCTGAGCTGTACAGCTGTAAAATGGATGGATAATCCCAGTTTCCTTCCTGGGGTATCAGATTTGTTGTTCCATGCTTCAATCACCAGCCACCAGCCATGAATCAGACAGAGATTTGATCATGCACTGGCAGCAATACCTACCATGTTAGCTTACGAATCATAAATCACTGAGAGAAATAGGTGTCATTACAGAGTGAGTATGCCCATCTGGGGAAAAAATTAGAGTAAATGGAAGAACAAGTATCCAATCATGGCTTAGTGGATAAAAACAAACTGTAACAATTGGACAATCCTTCACAAACGCCTGTGATTTTCATCAGTGGAAGCAGTGGAGGAGGACTATGACTTCTCAAATATGGAGCAGACACTTATCTAAACTAAAAGGAAGCAAAACAGGAATCTCAACACAAACACAAGACAAGGATCTGTCACAAAAGTGTACTGTATTCAGCACACCTGGAGATGTGATTTATTAGTATTCTTTACATCTCCGTTCACAAGATTCCAAACACATTAAAAAAAATCACAAGTCACTGTTACATCTTGTTACTGTGACTTATAAACATAGAATGAGTGCTATTAAGTGAGTGCCTAAACCCATGTGAGTTTTTGTACTCACTTTGCAAGTAAAATAAAACACTGCAAGAAAAAAAAATCTATTCAGCACCAATTCCAATTTTGTTAAAAACACCTCTGCTGTGGGATTCATGCTACAAGGTTATAAAATATTTTATTTGACATCCTCAGATTGCCCATTTTATGTCTGTAAATTCATTCAGAGTCTAAAATGGCATTTTGTGGATGTCTCATGAATCACCTCATGCATGTCAATAATATTAACGGCCTCAAATTTAAATAGTGATATGGCTAACATGATTTCAAAGCTTAAAGATGTTTTGTAAATGTGTAAAAGGCCAATATTTACCTTAGTAACTTATAAAGACCAGATGAAACATAAAAAAAAGTTTCAGTCCATGCCTTTAAGATTTGGTGGCTCATCACATAAAAGTTTAGATCAGTGGTAAAAATTATGTACCGGTAAGTCAGACATGAGAAAATGACACGTGGGCTCTATAATTTCTAAAACCATCTCCACTGTTAATCATTGCTTATTGTAACTCATATCATAGTTGATGGATTCCTTTAGTGCATTTGTCCATCTTAAAGCTGCAGTATGTAGCTTTTTTTATGAACATATTTCTTCACTCTGTCACTACCTCCTGACAGACTGATGTTAGCCAGGTAATCTCTGAAAAAAATTAAAAAAATATTGTCCCCTTGCTTCTCCAGGTGGTAAATAAGCATTTCTAAAAAGAAAAGGTGACCCGCCATTTTCCAGCCAATAAAAACAGAGTTTGTAACCAGCCAATAAAAACAGAGCTTGAATTTGAATCAGCCAATAAAAACAGAGCTTGAATTTGAAATTCAACAGACCACAAGGGGGCAGAGCCACATATGGCTCTGAGGGGGAGGGATCAGAATGCTTTGCCTGTTGAAAATATTTCTAACTGCTGCAGTTCTACAGAAACTGCATACTGAACCTTTAATTTCAATCAGTATGTAAAAGTGTGTGATAGATCCCGGATGGATGCATTCCCAAAATCGTCTTCATATCTTTACATGAATAATCCATGTAATGATTTTGTTGCTGCTCTGAGTTAGCATAGCTCTACATGGAAGCTGGTCATTGATATTTTAGGAGCTCACTAAAAAAAGAAAGCTGGACATTATTGCTTCTTTCCCTTCCACACTGCACATTTTTAAAGCCACCAAAGTATTCACTCTGTCATTGTGTTATTCAGTAGTTTTATATTAAACTGTGGAGAAAATAAAAAGAACAATATCTCTTGTAATTGTGTCAAAAGCAACACAATCTAAAATTTAAATAAATAAAACCAGACACATATTGGTATTTAAAATAATATGTTATAGCTGCAGTTGTTGAAGTATTTGATATTTTTTTTCTACAGAAATAAAATAGCTTTCCATTTAAAGCTGTAAGTCACATACAAATGAACATATTAAGGACAAGTCTCTGTAAATTTTAGATTTTTGTGTCACCGCAGCTACTATTACCAGTACTTGTCTGAGCACAGTATGATGTCTAATTAGAATAAAAATAATGACAACCCAATTCATGGGAGGTAAACCTTTCATTTGGTCCTGAAAAATTAAATATTTTGGTGGGAGAGACATTTGACAGCTTTACTCTGATTACACTGCAAGATGAAAAATTCTCCCATCAGTCGGACCAAACGTGACACAGACAAGGCCCCTCTGATTACCAACGGAGTGTGATTGATGAGTCAGACTGTCCCCCACAGGCAGATTCCTCCACTCATAGAGCTGCATTTGAAACAAGAATAGACATTTTCTTTATTGTACAAAGATTATCAGTTTAAACACAAATGGAACTTTTAGTACTACAAACTAAATTAAAAATAAAATCTTTGTTGGAGCAACAAAAAGGAAATTCAGAATGTACAAATGGGGTTTAAATTTCAGCATGTTAACACACTTGGATGAGAGATAGGCTACAGAACAAATAATAATTCACATGTCAGTGTGAAATATTTGATCCGATTTGTGCAATCTATCACGTTCACCACAAGACTGGAAGTTTTGATAAATGAGTGAAGCAGCTTGCCTGTGAATTCGAGCTCGCTAAAGTCACACGTTTTCTGTCTTCAGAAAGACCAAAAGCCCAAGCGGCACTTTGTAACCACCCAAGCATCGTGAAGGGTGCATTGTCTGAGCTGGCCTCAATAGACACATCAGAGGAAAGGTTTTTATTGTTAGCAAATCCTCCAGTTAATTTTCATTTCTAATGTTCTGATGGGCTTTGGCTGCATTTGGTAATCCACAGTGATGTGATTGGTGAATATCTCAATACACTGACCTATTTCCTAGCAAGTTAACTGGCATGCCCGTGTGGCTTAACTCATTGTGCAAACCCATAACTAGATGGTCTCTGGTGCTGTAATAATATCATTTGAAATGCTGTTTTCGTGCATGTGATAGAGCAGACATGGAGACAATGTGCATTCGGTGTAAGTGGAGTTCAGTGTATTTGTGCGTTTCCATGTACTGTAGTGCAGTGGTGGAAGACAAACACACAAAGGAAAGTAACATCCTTTTATTGTATGCAGAGTAGTCATGGCAACGCAATGTGAAGAAGTACACTTGAAGAAATGACGTGACCCCTGTGATAAAAATCAAAGGTGGCATCACTCAGTCACAGACTGACAACTTTGTCTAGTCTCATTACTGTACACAGCCTTGTTCAGTCAGGTCAGCTGGACGGTTTATTTTGTCCTTCATCCGAAGGACTTCTTCAGTCTGAGGAGTCCACCAATCCAAAATGAATCCCACAAACAGCCCACTCCCAGAGTGGAAAAAAAAACAACAGGTTGTTGGTGATAAGATGCCTCTGGGGCCGACCCTCTCCCCCCTGTCAACTCCTCTAAAGGCAACCATGTCAAAATAGTTCAAAACACCAAAGTTCATGATTATTAATCCAGTTATAAATCCAACAATGTTCATTCAGGTCATCTGGACGGTTTCTTTTGTTGTCGAGACGTTTGACTTCTTCAGTCTGAGGAGACACCAAACCAAAATGAATCCCACAAACAGCCCACTCCCAGAGTGGAAAAAAAAAACAGTTTGCTGGTGAAAAGATGGCCTCCAGGGCCCGCCCTCTGACTGAACTTTGTTGGATTTATACCTAGATTAATGAGCATGAACTCTGGTGTTTTGAACCACTTCGGCATGACTGCCTTTAGAACTGACAGGGGAGAACGCAGGCCCTAGAGGTCATCTTAGCAAACAGTTGTTTTTTTCCACTCTGGGAGTGAGCTTTTTGTGGGATTCAGTTTGCTTTGATGGCTCCTCAGACTGAAGAAGTCCTTCGGTTGAAGGATGAAACGTCGCAGCAACAAAATAAACCGTCCAGATGATCTGACTGAACATTCCTGAATTTATACCTGGATTAATGAGCATGAACTTTGGTATTACTGTACAGAAAACATGGTTACACAAAAATTGCATCCATTATTATGAGATGACAGATTGCTTACACTGTAAAAAAAAATCCGTAAAAAAAACCCAGGTAAATGTACTGTGGAAGTGTGAAGGAATTTTCCGTTATCATTTTTTACAGGGGTTTCTCCATTTTTTTTTCCGCGCAAAGCACCCTGGGAACAAGAACCTTTGAGAAGAAGCGCGAAAGAGGACTCCATTTACCTGGCACCCTAGATTAACAGAAATTTATGTAAATTATACATTAAAAAAACTGTTAAATTACGGGAAAAATCCGTTTTAGGGTTTACGGAAATATCTGTAAAAAAACGGAGAATGTACTGGCAGAAAATTACCAGGACATTTTCCGTTTTTTTTACGGATTTTTTTTTTTTTGACTGTGTAGCTTTTATTTTGCAGGCTCAGTACCAGCTACCCCCTAACCTGATAATATGTATTTAATGGATGAATTAGGGCATTGCGTTATCAGAGAAACGTATCACCAAAAATGAGCCATGTTGTTGTGTCAGGAAGGACATCCAGCGTAAACAATCGACAAATCTTTTACACGTTGTGGCGGCCGCTGTAGAAGGGAGCAGCTCTATGGTATGGTGTTGCCCTCAGGCAAGAAACCATTATTTTGGCCCACACAATGCCACTTTAAAATGTTTTAAGTAAAACATCACATTAAAATCTGATGATAAGTCTGTGACCAATGAAATTTGAGCTGGGCGTGGCTTTGACCTTTCATCTTGGGGTGAAACGGTCCTTTTTGGGACAACAGCCCACTTGGACACACTGCTTGCAGAAGGTAAGATACATTTCAATTTTTAACATGTTTAAATTTAAATACTTTTGTATAAATATCTGTGATGTGCATGAATAAGTGAAAAAGCATATTTGACTGAGTAAAGACACTTTTTGTCTTCATTTATATACAGTACTAAAATGGCACTTTTTCATTCATTGCCTCAGGGCAATATTGTGCAGTTAGACCACTTTTGTGTGAACTATAACATGCTTATGGATGGAGATGTGCATAGTTATCAACATAATACAGTGCTGTATATATTTTTTTTGCTGTGCTATCTAATATTAAAGGGGACCACACATTCAAAATTCACTTTTTAATGTTTTTTTACTCAACTTTGGGTATTTACTTCATAAAAAAACAGTCCAAAGGCCAAAAAAATGCACCCAGTGGTTTATTTACTCTAAGTAGATTTATTTTACTGTGATAAAAACGGCTCGTTTTTGAAATAAACTGGAAGTCAATCGCGCTTGTGACGTCACAGGCGCGAGGACAACCCACCCCAACATGAGTCCAGCCCCTCACCTAGCAACCCCTGGTTAGGCTCAACCAGAGCCGTATGGGCTCAACCCATTTCTGTATTAAACACATGACTGTTGTTTTTCATGATTTCATCTCATCTTTTGTTTATATGTTATTAATTTCATGTGTACAGCACTTTGTTGCAGCTGTGGTTTTTTAAATGGCTTTATAAATAAAGTATAATTGTTATTTTTATGTTTTAGTTCAATTTTTAGTGTATTTGCGATCGCTCCAAACGCGCAGCCGGCAAAAATTAAACGAGCAGACCCCCGACGTAGGGACCGGCGTCAACGAGCCCCTCTTCTGGCGCGATGGAGCGGAGCTTCAACTGTGCAGCCTCGCAGCAGCCTGGCAGAAGCCTCGCAACAGCGAGGACCTTCTCTTTACCGATTAATTTACGGGAGACACTTGGTGAACTTTGTGTGTCTTGACTGGAACAGCGATAACTCTCAAAGTCTCCGCGTGCAACGAGCGGAGCTGGCGAAAACCGGAAGAGGAACAAGCTAACATTAGCATCGGATTCGGGTGGTCTCATGCTAAAAGGAGCAGCAAATTGCGGCGCGCTCAGACGGGTTTCGGTAAGTTATCTTAAGCTAACACTAACAGTAAGTCAAATGAGTAATAAAAAACGAGCTAATTTTAAAACAACAACACATTACAGATACTGGCTGTGCAGAGGGCGTAAACAGATCGTTGAAGGGCGTGGACTTCAGAACTTCTATCAGAAACCGGTCGTTCAAAACGAAAGTTAAAACTGGCAGAATTAAAAAGGGTATAATTAATTATCTAAGAATTATTTTGTGTATTAAAATGAATTAATATTGTCAAGATAGCACACAGACATAACATAAAATTTTTAAATACTTACATGTGGTCCCCTTTAACTATAACCTGGAGACAGTAATACACACATTCATAGGCTTGATTACTGCAATTCACTCCTGTTTGGTATCAGTCAGACCACCATTGCACAGTTACAACTGGTCCAGAACGCAGCAGCCCGATTTTTAACCAGTACAGGCAAAAGAGAACACATTACACCAGTCTTGGCCTCCTTGCACTAGCTACAGGTTCACCTTTGAATCCAGTTTAAAATTCTCTTGTATGTCTACAAATCGCTGAACACATTTTCTGGCACATTTCCTGATTGATATATTATAAGGACCCCCCCCTCCCAAGCTCCCAAAACTAGGGTGAATTTTTTTCCCCTCATAAAATAAAATTTCATGCCATAGAGGTTTAAAGAAGTGTAAAACATTTTTGAGGATAATGTAGAAACATAAGTCATATTTATACAAATTGCATCTACATAGGACAATTTAAAAACAAGACATAAAATAGGATTACTCTCTATTACCTGACTAAGACTGGAACAGTAAATCAAACCAAAACATTTTTAAACTTCCTGTTTTTCGCAAGAGGATGTCATAATTATCCACTGAATCAAGATTGTGTTCCAAGACGGTCAACTTTTAAATGCAAAGATCAGATCCTAATTTGAACGTTTAACATCAATATAAGCACTTCTAAATTAAAAAGTATTTTCATGATTTAATACCCATTAGTGATGTGCAGTGATTTTCAAATATTTAGAATCAAATTCACTTTGGAAAATTAAAACAATTAACGGGACTGTCATGGTACACCGTCACATGGTAGTGACAGGAATACTGTATTGTTTCTTAACAATAAAATTGAGGTGCTTCAGTCTCTTTGTGTAACCCTGCCTTGCAGTTTTATTTTGAAAAAGTTAAGTGGAAACTATGGTCACAGGTGAGCTTTGCTTTATTGCAAGTATACTGTACATGCATACCCACGTGATTGGTGATAACAACATAAAGACCCCTGGAAGATTAGCAGCAGCACGTCTCTGTATCTGAAGCCTCTGTTTCATTTGAGGATATTCTGCTGGAGAACTTAGGATGAGTAAACTATATTTTGTCACAAATCATAACTAATGACGTATGTCAGTGTTTTTTTTATTTTATTATTTTGCAAAAACAGGGAATTATCCTAAATCATAAAGTGGCAGCTAAGATTAGCTTTTATTAAAATTTCTCTGCAGCAATTGACAGGTGTACTCCAATAGTGCAACTTGCAAACTGTCCAGGGTGTAGCCCGTCTCTCGCACAGTCACTGCTTGATTTGGGCGCTAGAGAACCCACGACCAGCAGTTTTACTGATAACTGAGCTACAAAAATAAGTATGAATATTTATGAAATATTGCAAGTTGGTCTTATGTTTGGAGAGGGGCCTGGACCAGGCAAACATGATGAGGAGTATAGGCTTAATTGGCTAATTCTACAGATGGAAGTTGACTGAGTGTAATGGTTGCTATTGCTAATCCTGTCCATACCACAGGTGCACACTGGCTGACTGAGCAAAGTCTCCACAACGTTCAAAAAGACAAAAAATCTTTAGAATATTGATTAAGTGCAGCAGTAACAAATGTGAGCCCCTCACCTAGATGAAAACACGATAAATCCATGCATGCTAAAACAACCAAGGACGCCACAACACATAGAATACAAACCTAAGACTAAAGCTTTGTTTTTTCTTGATACAACGCACCGAGGTCAAAGGTTATCGATGCCTTTATCGTCAAATTTATTACTGAAGACTTATGCCCTCATTTTAACACCTTTCTAACACAATAAATGTCAACCCAAACTGCAGAACACAGGTGGTGTGAGTTGACATTTGAAGGTCTGTACTTAATACCACAAGGTGGAGAGTGAATTCTTTGAGCAGCAAACCATAACTGCTGTCCTTTGCCCTTTGCAATACAATGAGGCCAAAGCAAAATCGGAGTTTAGTTATTGTGACACAAAAACTAGTAGAATGTACATTAAAAAGAAAATAAAAATGCAACATAAAAATGTGAAAATGAAGGCTAACAATTTGATTCCACTGAACCTTTGAATAGCAAATCACAAGTTTACCTTTTATTTTGAACTGGGTAAAATGAAGGTGAATCAGGCAAGCAAGACTGCGCAACTCTCCTCATCTTAAATAAGATATGAGAGCTGGTAAGAAGAGGGGGGCAGCTTGCGGGTGAAAGGTAGAACAGCCACCAGCTCAGATGATGAAAGTAGACCTGAAATAATGAGTGATTAAAAAAGAATTATACGAAATGAAGGCAGGAGCAGAAGAAAGTACATTAAAATAATCAGTCTACAAATTATTTCATTGATGACATTTTGTTTAAAGGTTCACATTGTTTTAAAAATGTCTAAATAAAGTTTGTTTTAAAAAGTTGAGTCACTATCAAACGCCAACAAACCAGCAATTCTCTAACGCCGATTAGTATACCAGATTATTATCTAATCAATTTGCTCACAAGCAAATCTAAAATATAGTTTTTTTTAATGCAGTCAGTTCACAGTGCCTCATGATTTTAAATACAACACAGTTAAAATATGGCATACATGTTTTACACATGAATATAAGGTTTAGGTTTTTTGTCATGTGCAAATCAACACAAGGTCAACAATGCAATGAAATGGTCAGGACGAGAAGAACTGTCTCTATATTCATTCAGTGGAACAAAAATTAAAATCATTTCCACTCTATATCAAAAACTGAGGATGAATAAGCATTCAACTAAATATATTAAAGAAAAATGGGAATCGGAACTTAACGTGATAATTCCAGATGAAGATTGGCTAGACGTGGAAAACGCATCAGGCATCTACCAATTCACGGATATGGAGGGAATTCGCATGGAAAAATCTAATACGATAATTCATTACACCTAAAGTCAAGAATACATATAGTGACATCAATCTGGGGTGCTGGAGAAATTGTGGATCAGTGAAGCCGATCATGCACACATATTTTGGAACTGTTCTAAAATTGTTCAATTCTGGAAAAATGTACATGAAACGCTGAAGAAGATTTTGGGATATGATATTCCCTTGAGTAGCAGGGTACTATATCTGTGTCATTTTCACGGTACCAATATAAGGGGAAAGGACAGGTATCTGATTAAGATAATGTTAATAGCCTGCAAGAAAGCTATTACGAGGAACTGGGGAAAGACTGACACCCCGAGTCAAGACCAATGGACTGGCATAATAGAAGAAATCTACATTATGGAGAAACTGACTCATAGACTGAGACTTCAGCAGGCACAAATGGACAAAAAATAAACAAAATGGACAATATTTAAGGCGAAAGATAGTGACAACAAATAGAGAATAACCAACTTATACCAGATAAGTCAAAAGTTGATTAGAATAACGGCACCCAAGCAAAAGTTCTGTATACGTATAGCGATGTTCAGTGTGTAATGTTCATGTATGTAAAAAAAAAAAAGTGAAAAATTCAAATTAAAAAAAAGAACTGTCTCTATAAACTTTGTCAGTAAATCTGATTTTTTTCTTCAGTATTTTTAATTGTAAATCACTGTATACGATGTTCAAAGACAAATAACGTTTGTACAAATTAAACTGATGTTGCACTCTGTGTGCAAGTTTTGCAAATTGCAGTTTTCTAACAGCCAACACAGTTTTCAGTCTGTTAAACATGGATTACTAGTAAATTTTAATTAAAAAAAAGCATTTTTGCCCTAAGTTCATTGAGCTTTGATAGTTTAACAATTTAGATTAACAAAACTTGATTAGGCAGGAGTCTTTGTTCGTTTTCTCAGATTTTTCAACAGCTTGTTCAAGTTCCTGTTGCATGGAGTAAATTTCTTTTATTATTTGGTAATGTAAATTTAAAAAAATAAAACACAATAATATAGGCTACCTTAAATTTGGGGTTTCACATTCACTGACCCCAAATTTAGAACAGTGTGTTATTTGTGTAATACAAATACAGTTTTGGACTCTTTCATCCAAAATAAATTGCACAAGCTTACATGACTTTGTGTGATTTGATGTGAATGTACAGTAGTTCTGTGTGAGTCCTGAACTGAACCTGTTCAAACGATGACACCATCATGGAGCTGCTTCCCCCACCAGCCTGCTTGCTGTTTCCAAGGCAACGAACCAGGTTACTCTTATTCCATGACAAACGCATTACATGTGAGCTGCAATGTTTGTAGCTTACGTCACGCTGTGTCTTTATGTATGATCAAGTGTCTGCAGTGAGTGGGTTGTTCATGTTTAGCAAGCCAGAAGAGTTTGAATCTTGTACTTTTCCTTCAATACAGGGTAAATATGCACTTCTGCAAGTCTTTATTATTCTGATAAATATGTGCCAACAGATTTATAAAGCCTCAAGGCAAAAAGCAAAAAAGAAAAAGAAACATCACATTCTGGCAACTGCAATATTCAGCACAAACGGGGTGTAATGCATTTCTGGGACTGTCCTTATCCTCCCTCTGAGTGTGACTGCAAGATGCTGATACAGAAATTCATGGTACATTTTACAAGCTGCTGTGCTGACACTGTTTCCAACTCGAAAACATATTAACCAGGTCCCACATTAGCAAGATGCCAGCCATGAGTAGATTTGTCTGCACGGAGATCTAGTAAGTTCTCCAAGGTTCCAGTGTAATGAGAACCAGGCTCTCGTGGTTTGGATAACGGCTGCCAAGATAATATCCTATCATACACTTGCCTCAAAATCTTTATGATGGATTTAACTGGAGGGAACAATCGGGGGAAATGTCTGTTTATGTGTCTGCATGTGTTTGCAGGGTTTTTTATAGCTGTTTGAGTGGTTTTACCGAGTGATTGACTGCTTTTGTTGTTATATTTGTGTGTGGAGCTTTGCAAATCTAACTCATGCTCATTTGTATAAAGAAAATGCTTAGCTAGTAAAGTTTGTTCAATACTTGAAACAATTCAATCAGG
>JBBPBX010008730.1:0-53261 GCA_038048925.1 Garcialebias charrua
ATAATATATACTGTATATCAGCAGTAGTGTAGATATAAAAAGTCTAGATGTAAACAGTAGTAAAAAATGTAAACATTAGTAATAAATGTAAACAGTAGTAATAAATGTCAACAGTAAATGTAAACAGTAGTATGACTATACATAGTTCCCATGTGACGTCACATAACGGGAATTTCCGGGTTGTCCACCATTTTGGTTGGCGATACTTCCACTCCTAACCACTAGTAGCAGCGTAGGTTACAAGCAGTGTATTTTTTGCGGTTGTTTATTTGTAAATAATTGCAATGGTTATTTCGTGTTGGGTTAGTGGTTGTACCAATCGAGCAATTGCCAGCAATTGCCAAGCGTAAGTTTTACGTAATTCCGAAAATAAAGAAGCATGAAGGACCAAATACAGAAGCGTTCACCACTGAACGTTGGCGAGTCTGGCTGTGTAAGATCAACCGCAAGGAGGATTTGCCATCGTCAACATCGAAAATATGCTCCTATCACTTTTTGTCAGGTAAACCAAAATTCAATGTGATTAACTTAGCAAAACTGTGTGTGTTTGAACCGTTTTTTCATGATTTAGCTCCTCTGTTACTGTCGCTAGCTTAGCAATGCTATGCTAACATGCTAACATCCACACCGTAACACACAACAACAAAGTGCCTCGCTCGTGTTTAGCCTCGACTCTCTGTTGTTAGGAAGCTGCTTGTTAATAATGTATTTTGAACCTTTATTTACCCTGTGACATCAGGCTGACACACACGTTAACACTTGTAGTCAGTCTGTTTGTCTGTTAGCAAAATAACTCATGGAGCCACACGCCAGTCAAGTCAAAATAAAATTACAGAAACAGTAACACAGACAACAAAGTGCCTCGCTCGTGTTTAGCCTCGACTCTGTTGTTAGGAAGCTGCTTATTAATACAGTAATGTATTTTGAACCTTTATTTACCCTGTGACATCAGGCTGACACACACGTTAGCACTTGTAGTCAGTGTGTTTGTCTGTTAGCAAAATAACTCATGGACCCACACGCCAGTCAAGTCAAGATAAAATTACAGAAAAAGTAACACACACTAATGGTAAAACTATGACATTTACAGCAGTGAAATTATAATAAAATGTATAAGAACAGCATTAAAATGAAAACACAGGATATAATACTGTACTGTATATACATGTACACAAAGTCAGCTCACACAGTATGAAACGCCAGAGAGAACAGATGGGTTTCAGCAGGGACAGATTTATATGAAAATCTCTGAAACTAATCACTGGACGGACATTTAACTGATAAGCTTTAGGATAACTCAATTTAAGATGGCCCCTATTGCTACCTGAATATATTGGAAAGAAAAATGTTTGTATCACTGACAGTTTTACAGTTTTTGAGCTAAAATTTGACGTGGCAGTAACTGAGAGTTCACAGTATGTACATGCAGAGCTGAGAGTACAGTACAGTATATAATGCTGTATGTACTGTATATACGTACACTGTGTATGTATACATACACATTATATTTCAAATAGATAATATTTGAACATTTCATTTCCTTCAAGTTTATTTGAACAAGGACAGCACAATAAACAATGTTACATGTTAAAAATGAAGCAACCGTTGTCTTGTACACAGGTTTTCTAGCCACAGGCTCATTTGCAAACCCAGTCCTTGGTTGGACTTTTATATAAAAACAGCTAAAATAAAATTAAAATTTAACTAACATCTATTTGAACACTGCGGCATTGTCATTGTTTTGATTTTGGTTCCCTTTTGTTTTCATGTGTGAATAAAGCATTGGGAATGTGTCTTCAGAAAATATTACATTTAAAAAAAGTAATGTTTTGGGTATAACTTCCAACATTTGAATAATTGCTTCTGTTAAATTTTTTATGTTGTTCAGGACGGCCTGGTCTTACAGCTCAGCTCTCTCTTCACCACAATGGACCGGTACAGAGTCCGTAATATTGCAAATGCTGCACCAATCCGTCTGTCAAGCTCATGCTCCATTCTTCCCTCACTCAGAGTCGTGACCAGAACCCCACACTGAAGTTGACAGACACACTTACCGCTACTCTAACAAACAGCAGGTAATGATGACACTAGTAAAGAAATTTACTAAAATCAATATAAAATTGAACATTTATTTTTGTGAATGAGTAAAAAATGTTAGGTGCAACTGTATTTATTTTTCCTACGTTGAGTAGCAAACTTGGAGTCTTATTTTAAACTTTATGATGCAAAAAATGACAATGTTTAATAATCTTTTTTTTTAAGGTACAGATGAGTGAAAAGCTCGTAGACCCGTGTCCAGTCTCAGATCCTACGCCTGCGTCCAGTCTCAGATCCGGAGGGGTTGGCTGCTCCAGTCAGATGGTCCCACATGACGAGAAATCTGTTCATTTGTTTAAAATCAGAAACTGCGCTCGGATCCATCATTCCTTGTTGAAGACTGTTTTGATAAATCATTTCATTAAAATATATAAAATCACCCCCAGTTCTCATATTGTATTCAGTTTAAATGGTTTTGAATTTATAATTATAACTTTTATTCTGAACTTTATCAATCTACTCCTGGAGGATGAACAGTACATGCATGTTTTTATGTTTTGTACGTCAATAAAACACTAAACTGGAAAGTTGCCAAAAGAACAATCACTACATCTAAGTTTTATTTATGTGCAGTAGAACTTCTCATTATTGGACATTAAACAACATAACAATTATTGAAATAAACAAGGTGAAACTTGGTACAACTGTTTTATTCAAACTAAAGGTAAGCACGTACATTTAGCAATGCATGTTTTCACAGCAACACCAGATGTACTTGAAAAGCAGATTCATCCATCCAGCTTCATCCAACTCCTGGGACTCAGAACCTTTACACCCAAATACAACAAAAAGGGAGAAAACAATTAAAATGCTTTCAGGCTTTCACTAATGGATTAAAAGGAGTTACCAGATTGTAACATTTTACCACTAACTTTATTAACAAAGGCAGATCATAGTGGAAAATACAAATAGATATCAGTGACATTTACTGAGAAACGTTAAAAATACTATGACTGAGCAATAATTACAAATTTATTTTGTTAACACTAATTTAAGTATGAAAGGCAGTCATAGGCTAAAATAAATAATGTAGTAATGTGAGAAATATCAGCCATCTTTACTAACAAGCTCATCTGAAGTAGCAACAATCTTTAAAAGTAGCACAGATGTAGCTACCTGTATTACTAAAGTACACATGGCTGATATTTACTGTGGCACAAGTTACATTAGCTAAGCTAATCTTTGTTATGTTAAAAATCACTGATATTTACTGTAGCTCAAGCTACGTAGCTTAGCACGCAGTAAACAACACCGATCTTACTTTAGCAAAGACTAGCTTAGCTGCTTAGCTGCCACGAGGGACATCTACGTGTAATCACTTACTCTGCCAGTCTCCAGAACTGTTATTAACATGAAGACAGCAAGGCCGAGCTCTGGACGTCCTTCACAACTCTGTTACTGGTTATTAAGCATCCATCCATGAATTTAAAGCTGCGAAGCAAGTTGTAACTTCTTCGTGACAACTTGTTGCCTTCTCCACCAGGGGGCAATACCGCTTCGTCTGACATGATTTATTCCTCCAACACACAACTTGTTGCCCTTCTCCACCAGGGGGTACCGCTTCGTCTGACAGTTATTCCTCCAACTCAACTCCAACCACTAGTCGCAACCACTGCTATATATATATGCGCCTTGGTTACTTGGTTTATCCTACTAAAATGGCGGAAATTCCGGAATTCTAGATTTCTAGTCACGTGTGTGGGAACTATGTATAGGGCAGTAATGTAATACAAACATTAGTGCAAATATGAGAAGTAGTGCAAACTGAATGAGCACATGACCGTGAGTTGAGTGAATGACCCGTATTGATGACACAGAGTCCAGTGTTAAAAACTTTGTGTTGTGTGGTAATGTGTGAAAGTTTTTTGTGATTAAGGCAGTACAAGTGGGAGGGAGGGCAGAGCTGGCAGAGTGTTAAGCATCCTGACTGCCTGATGAACAGAGCTGTCTCTCAGTCTGCTGGTTCGAGCCTGGAGACTCCTCAGTCTCCTCCCCGATGGCAACAGGCTGAAGCAGCTGTGTAGTGGGTGTGTGGGATCACCTGCCATGCAGAGGGCTTTCCGAGTGAGGCGGTTGCTGTGTAAGTCCTGCCAACAAGGAGGTGCCGACAATCTTCTCAGCTGCTCTCACTATACGCTGGAGGCTCTTTCGGCAGGATGCAGTACATGCACCAAACCACACTGTGATGCAGCTGGTCAGGACACTTTCTATGGCGCCCAACAACTAACTAAATATATAAATAAACACATGAATAGATAATAATCAGAACATTTAAGACCGAAAGATGCTGATCCTGACAATGTAAATGTATATAAACCATGAAATGTGAAACAGACAGTCATTTAAATATTTATAAAACTGCATTAGCATGAATTTCTATGAAAGTTTTGAGATTGGAGTGGTTTTCTGGTAGTTTTATGGAAACTGTGAGAAGCTCCACAAATTCACAAATTATTTTTCTGTTATGTTTTGTTACAATTAATACTGGTTAAAAACACTTACAGTAATTTATATAAAAAATGTTGGGTTGTCAAAAATGTGTCATCTTAAAAATCAGCTGGCCTACATTTTTCAGATGTTGGTCAAATTTAGGCGTTTTTGCCTCTGTTAGTGAATCGTTATAATTAGCTGGCTTTTTTATCCTTTTTATCAGCAAACCCTTGCAATATGCTTTTCTTTGTAATTGTGCCTTTTTTTGTTTTGTTAATCATAGAGTAATGTTAGCAATTAACACATCAAATTCTTTACAGATTAAACAATAAGCACAAATCAAAACAGGCTGAGTTCACAAATCAAATAAATTCTTCACAGATTAATGTTCAGTAGTTACTTTTGGCTGTATTGTGTGTTCTTGAAGATGCTGAAGAAAGTTATTTTCAGCCAGTGCATTAACAAGCACATCCACATGCTTTTAATGTTTTTAAATAACTTTGATGTTTTGGGAAAATAATTTTTTTAATCAAGATTAAAAATAGAAAACATCTCCTTAGTTCTGACAGTCATACATTTTCAAGTTTGCTAATATCTCATTGTGAAATGGTTTTTTACTGTGTGCCCTTGGAATATTTTTCTGAAGAAAACACATACATGAGCACAGTTCAATCTTCATCTTTGTTTAGCTGGTTGTATGCTTCACATTGATGATAAGAGCAAAGCAAGCCATCAATAATTAATTGATTTATCCATCTGAGGGAAGGCAAATAATGTATTCCAACCCACTTTTCTCAATGAGAATGACTCATGGACTGATTGCAAAGGTTATCAAGTAGGATCCCAGCTCTCTTTTATTCTAGAAGTGACTTTAAAAAGATTGAACACCATTTCCAATATTAATCTTTTAAAATCAGTCTCAAAATAGAAGCTGAGTTCCTTTGTTGTTATAAGAAGTGCAGACTTTCCTTCCTGACAAATTTGAACAAGTTCAGTCGTGCAAGTTTATTGGGCGAGTGTGTCCTTTAAGAAAGCACCGAGGGCATCAGCAACTATCTACATTAGAAGAGACAGCTGATTTTTAGATAGATAAAAAGAAAAAGACTCATTTGTATTCAAAGGTGAAGATGAGGTGGTAGTGAATACACAACGCTGGGACAGCACTGATTTTTGCAAATGAAACAACCCACAGGTCAGATCAATACTTAGTGATAAAACTATGAAGTGGTATGCCGAGGCCATTTATATCTTTATTAACTCACAACTTCACATGTTCAGGGAATGTTCACAAATTGAAGGACTTGCAAATGTCCAGCCAACTCACCACTCATAGGTCCAATAGCCTTCTTTAGAAAAATAAATACATTTAAATGGAACCATGGCACAGTGGTAGAGGTAGAGCTGTTACCTCTCAGTGAGAAGGTTACCGGATCAAATCCCGGCCTGTAACCTTTCTGAGTGGAGTTTGCATGTTCTCTCCGTGCATGGTTTTCTCCGGGTACTCCGGTTTCATCCCACAGACCAAATACATGCATGTTAGTCAGATTGGTAACTCTAATGTCCCTAGGTGTGAGTGAGAGAGTGAATGGTTGTTTGTCTCTTTTATGTGTCCCTGTGATGGACTTGTGACCTGTCCAGGGTGTCTCCCGCCTCTTGCATAGTGATTGTTGGACATGGGCACCGGTGAACCCCGTGACCCAAAATGGAAGAAGCAGGTAAAAGATAATGGATGGATGGATGGATGGATGGATGAAAAGGAACCTGTCAAAATGAATATTTGAGCACACATTCAAAATTCATTTCTGAGATGACTCACATCTGTTGATAATTCAATGAGCTTTAATTTCCATTTTTCCCTCAGCTGGTCTCTGATTGGCATTTTAACAAAGCTTCCAGTATTCCACAGAGGATGGACATTTGCATCGCAATACTTTTTCTTCCTCACGCTACAGTTATCTGCATTTAATTTAGCCTTTTTCCTACATGCCATAAAAATCAACATATTTGTCACTCAATAGACTTTGGAGCATTGCATCTTATTTTCACAATAATACACAGCACTGGTGAGAATTATTTGCAGATTTTTATTATAAACGCTAATTACAGTCTCTTACTGCAGCAGTTCAAATGATTTGAAGATGCATTCATTGCAGAGCCTCCAAAAAGCTTGTGTCACATCTGATCTATGTATCAGTCAGAACAACTTCAGTTTGGAGAATCTGGAAGAAGTTCAAACGTGTGACTCAAGCTAACAGCTACTCAACAGATGGTTGATCTAATTTCCATTTCATTTTAAAATGAGGCTGCCCACTTTCATCTCATGTGGATGTATTATAAAAAAAGGGCAAGGTGGAATGGATGGTTGAAGTTGAACCACCACCATTTTCCTTCAGGGGCTTGTACAGGGTGGTACAAAGTAGTTTGGTGTGTGTTAGGAGAGTATCATGAGGATAAGTACAAAATGTTGCCGCCTAAACAATTAAGGCGTCAAACATTATGTAGTACCGGTAATTCACAGGAAACATGACACTGTGGCGAACCACTAGGGGGCTCCACTCACACTCAGAAGACAGGATGTTGTAATTTAAAAAGGTTCATGTGAAAAGTGTGGTTTTTGGCGCTTACTGCGCAGAGTGAGTTGGAGTTGAGTAAAGTGAGGTTCTGCATCCAGTTTCTGTGTTGTCTTTTCTACTCCTCCACATTGGTGACCCCGAGAACCGAACATGTCGAGATCGGAAGATGGAGCCAGTTCTTTTCAGATGTCTGCTGCTGTGGAACCTCCACCGGTAGCCCCGCTTTCTTTTTCGGTGGCCGTTAAAATCCCGGACTTCTGGCTGCATGATCCTCCTTCATGGTTCGTCTACATTGAAGCACAATTTGCTCTTCGTGGGATTTCATCAGACGACACTAAATACCACTATGTGGTTGCCTCGCTGGATCCGCTGTCCACCCGGCGAGCAATGACCCTGCTCCGGGACCCTCCGGCACACGGAAAGTACACCGCTCTCAAGCAGCTGCTCTTATGGCGCTACTCCCTCTCCGACGCAGAGCGCGCCGAGAAACTCCTTTCCCTCTCCTGCTTGGGCGATGGCACAGCTCTTGAGCTGATGGAGAGCATGATGTCCCTGCTGGGATCAGACAACGGTGGGTTCCTCTTCATCCACCTCTTCCTCCGACAGCTCCCGGCTCCAGTGCGCGCTGTACTGGCCAACTCTCCGCTGCTGCAACAGAAGGACTACCGCTCGCTGGCGGAAGAAGCCGACCGCATCCTCCTAGCTACGAGGACCTTCGCAGTCCAGGCGGTGGTTCCCGGATCTCCAGCAGCATCTTCTGAGCTTCAAGCAACGTCCTCAGAACCGGACGAGCCATCGATGGTGGCAGGGATCGCTATCCACAGGCGTAGAGGAGCCGCCTTTTGCTTCTACCACCAGCGCTTCGGCGACAAAGCACGACGATGCCTTCCGCCGTGTAGCTTCAATCCGCAGGGAAACGACACCGCCAGCGCTCGGTAGCAGCCGCGGCCGTTGGCAACAAGGAAAGGCTGCTTTTCATAGAAGACTCGCGGTTGGGGAGGCGGTTTCTAGTCGATTCTGGTTAACAGAAGAGCCTCGTTCCCCCGACTGGCTCCGACAGGTTGGCAGAAGGCTGTGGGCCGTTGCTAACTGCGGCTAATGGCTCTTCCATCAAGACATTTAGTGAAAGGTTGGTGACTGTTTGTTTCCATGACCGGGACTTCCAGTGGAACTTTGTTGTTGCTGCGAGCTCAGTTCCTATTTTAGGTGCTGATTTTCTTTGTGCTCATGGACTCCTTGTTGATGTTGCTAACAAACGTTTGATCGACGCTCTGTCTTTTTTGTCACTGCCTTGTGCTACGCGAGGAGCTGGGCCATTAATGCATGCTAACTTTTTAGCTTCAGGAAACGTGTTTCAGTGTTTATTGTCAGAGTTCTCTTCACTGACTATTCCGAATTTTTCCAACACAGAAACAAAACACGGGATCGAACATTATATCCCCACAACGGGTCCTCCGGTTTTCGCGCGTACACGCCGCCTCAATACCACTAAGCTAGCAATCGTGCGGGAAGAGTTTGCTAACATGGAGCATTTAGGCATTGTGCAACATTCCAACAGTCTGTGGGCCTCCCCCTTACACATGGTGCCCAAGTCAGACGGCCAATGGCGACCTTGTGGGGATTTCCGCTACCTTAATAACATCAGGGAAAATGACTGTTACCCCATCCCCCACATCCAGGATTTTTCAGTTCACCTGGCTGGGACATCCATTTTTTCTAAAGTAGATTTAGTGCGGGGATACCACCAGGTTCCCGTGCATGTGGAAGATGTTCCTAAGACCGCTGTGATCACTCCGTTCGGCCTTTTCGAGTTTTTGCGCATGCCATTTGGTCTTAAAGGTGCCGCCCAAATGTTCCAGCGGTTGATGGATTCAGTCTTAAGGGGATTGTCCTTCGTATTTGTGTACTTGGACGACATCCTTGCGGCTAGCAACTCGGCTGAACAGCACATATCCCACCTCCAAGAGGTTTTTCAGCGCCTAGCAGCACATGGCCTGATTGTAAACACAGCAAAATGCCAGTTTGGGTTGCCAGTTATAGATTTTTTGGGCCACCGCATTTCTGCCAATGGTGCTGTTCTGTTGCCAAACAAAGTGCAGGTGGTGTCCAATTTTCTACAGCCCCAGTCTGTGAAGGCTCTACAGGAGTTTTTGGGGATGGTTAATTTCTATAATCGTTTCCTCCCCAGGGTAGCACAACTACTGCAACCGCTTTATGGAGCGCTAAAAAAGAAAAAGGCCAACGAAAGTGTTGACTGGACACCAGAACGCCTCCAGGCATTTGGTGATGCTAAAACTGCATTGGCCACTGCTGCCCTTTTGGTCCATCCATCCCCAGCGACACAAATAGCTTTGACAACCGACGCATCTGATATTGCGGTGGGGGATATGTTAGAACAGCAGGTTTCTGGGGTTTGGCAACCGCTTGCATTTTTCAGCTGTACGCTACGGGACAATGAGCTTAATTACAGCGTTTTTGACAAAGAGTTGCTGGCACTTTACCTGGCTACACGCCATTTCAGATTTTTCCTGGAGGGCCGCCAGTTCACTGCATATGTTGACTACAAACCCTTGGTGTTTGCAATGTCCAAAATTTCTGACCCCTGGTCTGCACGCCAGTAGCGCCACCTCGCTGCGGTTTCTGAATTTACAACAGACGTTCAGCATGTGGCTGGCAAATCCAACGTGGTAGCCGACTGTCTGTCCCGGGTGCTGATCTCTCCCGTGTACGTTGGCATCGATTTTTCTGCTATGGCTGCGGACCAACGTAGTGATGCAGAAATACTCAAGCTCTAGTCTGGGCCCACATGCCTCAAGTTGGAGGAATGGCAGGTGAATGACAGAGGTCCTCTCCTACTCTGTGACATTTCTACTGGCATGCCCCGCTCTCTGGTTCTGGTTTCATGGCACTGCCATGTTTTTGACTCTTTACATTCCCTTTCTCATCCAGGTGTTAGAGCCTCTGTGAAACTGGTCAGTTCAAAGTTTGTTTGGCTCGGTCTGCGTAAAACAGTTAAGTTAAGTTAAAACAGTTAAGGAGTGGGCAGCAGTGTGTGTCCCATGCCAGCGTGCTAAGGTCAACAGGCACACCAAAGCACCTTTGGAACCTTTCTCCATTCCTAGTCGGCGGTTTGATCATGTGCACGTAGACCTGGTGGGTCCTCTGCCTCCATCACAGGGTTTTACACATCTGCTGACTATAATCGACCGGACCACAAGGTGGCCTGAGGTGGTTCCTCTGGCATCCACAACATCTGAGCTCTCACACATCTGGACACGAAAGACTCCTATGTCAGAATGCTGTTCATCGACTTCAGCTCAGCATTCAACACCATCATCCCCCAACAGCTCATCCTTAAACTGGACAGTCTGGGGCTGAACACCTCAATGTGTAACTGGCTGCTAGACTTCCTGACCGGGAGACCACAGGCAGTACGGGTCGGGAATAACACATCCAGCACCATCACATTGAATACAGGAGCCCCACAAGGATGTGTGCTGAGCCCCCTTCTATTCACCCTGCTAACACACGACTGCACACCATCATACAGCTCCAACCACTTCATCAAGTTTGCGGACGACACAACAGTGGTGGGTCTCATCAGCAACAACGATGAGACGGACTACAGGAACGAGGTGAGCCGCCTGGCCTTGTGGTGCGGACACAACAATCTCGCACCCGCCTATCTCTCGGATCTGATACACCCATATGTCCCTCCACGTGCTTTGAGGTCAGAGGACCGGGTACTCTTAAGAGTTCCAGAAACTCGCCTTAAAGGTTCAGTATGCAGTTTCTGTAGAACTGCAGCAGTTAGAAATATTTTCAACAGGCAAAGCATTCTGATCCCTCCCCCTCAGAGCCATATGTGGCTCTGCCCCCTTGTGGTCTGTTGAATTTCAAATTCAAGCTCTGTTTTTATTGGCTGATTCAAATTCAAGCTCTGTTTTTATTGGCTGGTTACAAACTCTGTTTTTATTGGCTGGAAAATGGCGGGTCACCTTTTCTTTTTAGAAATGCTTATTTACCACCTGGAGAAGCAAGGGGACAATATTTTTTTTAATTTTTTTTCAGAGATTACCTGGCTAACATCAGTCTGTCAGGAGGTAGTGACAGAGTGAAGAAATATGTTCATAAAAAAAGCTACATACTGCAGCGCAGGGGTGACAGGGCGTTCTCTGTAGCAGTCCCAAGACTCTGGAACGAGTTACCGTTGCTCATCAAACAGGCCCCCTCCCTCTCAGTTTTCAAATCCCGGTTAAAAACTCACTACTTCTCCATTGCTTTCAATGCCAGCTGATTTATATTTGATCGTTTTACTTAGGATCTGCAATGTTTTTATGTTTTTCGTGTTGTACTTCATTGTCTGTGTTGCCTGTTACGTGTTTGTTTGTTCAGCACTTTGGTGTGGACTTGTTCCTGTTGAAAGTGCTTTATAAATAAAATGGTAGGGTATGGTATGGTATCTCACTCTCAACGTGGAGAAGACAAAGGAGATTGTTGTGGACTTCAGGAAGAGGGATGCCCAACATGCCCCTCTGACCATCAACAGCACCACAGTGGAGAGAGTGGACAGCACCAAGTTCCTGGGAGTGCACGTCTCAGAGGACCTGTCCTGGAGCAGGAACACTGCATCACTGGCCAAGAAGGCTCACCAGCGCCTCTACTTTCTCCGCAAGCTGAAAAGGGCTGGAGC
Source organism: Garcialebias charrua (assembly GCA_038048925.1). Taxonomy (NCBI): domain Eukaryota; kingdom Metazoa; phylum Chordata; class Actinopteri; order Cyprinodontiformes; family Rivulidae; genus Garcialebias; species Garcialebias charrua. The sequence goes on from JBBPBX010008730.1 coordinate 11,794, forward strand.
TTCAACCCCCATCATGTGCACCTTCTACAGGGGTGCCATAGAAAGTGTCCTGACCAGCTGCATCACTGTGTGGTTTGGTGCATGTACTGCATCCTGCCGCAAGAGCCTCCAGCGCATCGTGAGAGCAGCTGAGAAGATTGTCGGCACCTCCTTCCCCTCACTACAGGACTTACACAGCAACCGCCTCACTCGGAAAGCCCTCTGCATGGCAGGTGATCCCACACACCCACTACACAGCTGCTTCAGCCTGTTGCCTTCAGGGAGGAGACTGAGGAGTCTCCAGGCTCGAACCAGCAGACTAAATGACAGCTCTGTTCATCAGGCAGTCAGGATGCTAAACTCTCTGCCTGCTCTGCCCTCCCTCCCACTTGTACTGCCTTAATCACAAAAAACTTTCACACACCACCACACAACACAAAGATTTTAACACTGGACTCTGTGTCATCAAAACGGGTTATTCACTCAACTCACGGTCATGTGCTCATTCAGTTTGCACTACTTCTTATATTTGCACTAATGTTTGTATTACATTACTGCCTATAGTCATACTACTGTTTACATTCACTGTTTACATTTATTACTACTGTTTTCATTCAATACTACTGTTTACATTTATTACTACTGTTTACATTTACACTACTTTTTATATCTACACTACTGCTGATATATATATTTTTTACTAGCCTTATTGCATATGCCACTTTACCTCTATACCAATATCAACTACCTCATACATATACTGTGTACATAAACTTCATATGCTGCTTTGTCACTCTATTACAAATGTCAATGCCAGAACTTTCATTTTATTTTATAGATATACTTTTTACACTTTTATACTACTATGCAAAAAACTCAGGACAGTATTACACTTTTGTTATTTCATTTTATGCTTATGTTTATTAAATGTTTAGTGTTTTAGTGTTGGTGTAACTTTTCATACTTTCATACTACTACTATGCAAAAACTACTATGCAAAAACTCAGGACAGTATTACACTTTTATTATTTCATTTTATGCTTATGTTTATTAAATGTTTTAGTGTTTTAGTGTTTAAATGTTTACTGTTGCACCGAGGGACAGAGAGAAATGCAATTTCAATCCTGTGTATGTCCTGTACATATTGCAGTTTTGACAATAAAGTTGACTTTGACTTTTGACTTTGATCTGCAGTTGTGGCCCGGGCATTTATACCTGGGTTGCGCGTTTTGGCCCCCCTTCAGACATTACATCTGACAGGGGCCCTCAGTTTTTTTTCGGAGCTTTGGTCTACCATGGCCAAGGGTCTGGGGACTAACATCCACAGAACCACCGCTTACAACCCCCAAGCTAATGGGTTGTGTGAACAGTTTCACAGGTAGCCTCCCCCTTGAGCTGCGTGCCACCTCTGATCTGACTGTTCAAAACCAGACTGAAGACCCACTTGTTCAAAAAAGCTTTCAGTGTGTAACTTTTATAACTTTTGGTATTTTAATATGTAGCATTTTTTTATTTCCATTGCCTTTTTATTTCCACTTGTTCAAAAAAGCTTTCAGTGTGTAACTTTTATTACTTGTGTTATTTTAGTATGTAGCATTTTTTATTTCCATTGCCTTCTTTTATTGCTGTTGTTTCTTATTCTATTTTCATTGATTTATTGTTCCAGTTTATTCATCTTTTTATCCTGTTAAGCACCTTGGTCAATGCAAGGCATTGTAGGAAGGTGCTATACAAATAAAGTTTATTATTATATTATTATTATTTTACCTGAGGAACCCTCACCACAGTTTGCTCCACAGTTGCAACAATTTTCATCTCAGGGGGACTCTTTTCGTGCCCCTGGCCCGGTACACCATCGTTTACCGCAGTCATTTGTCCCTAAGAGCCTAGAGGCCTCTAAATTTGTTTTTGTCAGACACAATGCCCACAGGATGCCACTACAGCCCTTGTATGATGGCCCATTTAGGGTTCTCCAACCAGGTCCCAAACACTTCCTTTTAGATTTAGGGGGTTCTAATGAGACAGTCTGTATTGATAGGCTTAAACCCGCTCATGTTCTGTCAGATGATCAGGTTGTTGTGGCCCAGGCTCCTCGCAGGGGCAGACCTCCATCCACATCACTAACAGACTGCTGTCCTCCTTCCAGAGACTCTCGACAACCAACGGAGCTCAACTCTTCTGCAGGCCCTCCTCGTTGCCCTCCACTTCATCAGACTGGTTCTTCAGGGTCCAGGTTCAGCCGTTCTGGTCGTTTGCTCAAGCCTAAAGTTCTGGACTAGTAATGGACCTTACTGGGTGTTCAGGGGGGGGGCGTGTGTGGCGAACCACTAGGGGGCTCTACTCACACCCAGAAGACAGGAAGTTGTAATTCAAAAAGGTTCATGTGAAAAGTGTGGTTTTTGGCGCTTACCGCACAGTGAGTTGGAGTTGAGTAAAGTGAGGTTCTGCATCCAGTTTCTGTGTCATCTTTTCTATTCCTCCACAACACACCTTTTGCATCAGATAAATAGTTATGTAAACAGGGTACACTTAACATTGCCTCGTTTGCAATTACATTTTCACTTAAAAGAAGTGGTTATGGACTATGATCTAGCAAGTTCAGGTTTTAAAAAATGTTAGGATTCCAGGCAGACCATGTCCCCCCACCCCCCAACTATCTTTTCTTGATTCGCTCATCTCTATCTGGTTCAAAGTTTTGTCACGTCTAGACTGGACTATTGCAATTCTTTATTATCTGAGTGTCCAAATACTTCTTTAAAACGTCTTCAGTTGATCCAAATTTCTGCTGCCAGAGTCTTAACTCTTAACCGTGTGGGCGGCCGTGGCGTAGTGGTAATGGCAGTTGTCCCCCGATCAGAAGGTTGGCGGTTCGAATCCCGGTTCCCCACACCATGTGTCGTTGTGTCCTTGGGCAAGACACTTAACCCCGAGTTGCTCCCGGTAGGACTGGAAAGCGCCTTGCATGGCAGTCTGCCGCTACCGGAGTATGAACGTGTGTATGAATGGGTGGATGGTTGGTATTGTAAAGCGCTTTGGGGCCCCTCATAGGGGGCTGGAAAGCGCTATATAAATAAGCTACATTTACCATTTACCATTTAACTGGAGTTAGTGGAAGAGATCATATCTCTCCAATTTTAGTTTCTCTCCATTGGCTCCCTGTCAAATCCAGAATTTAATTCAACATCTTACTTTTAACCTACAAAGCTCTCAACAACCTGGCTCCATCTTATTTTAAAACCTTACTGTTCCATATTTTCCCAGCAGATCTCTTCACTCTCAGACTGCAGGCTTACTTTTGGTTTCTAGAGTTTCCAAAAGCAGAATGGGAGCAAGAGCTTTCATTTATCAGGCTCCTCTTTTGTGGACAACTTCCAGTTTCTGTCCATGAGTCTGACACATTGTCCAGTTTAAAGACTGGGCTTAAAACTTTCCTTTTTAATAAATCCTATAATTAGAGTTGGCTTGTTATGCTGCTATAGACTTTGACTAACGGAGGACAAATTGACCTCATTTCCTTAAATTAATTGTTACAATTGAATAATTTTCATTTGACATTATTTCTAACTTATGTGATTCTTGACCTGCCATTATGTATCTGTTCCTCCTTCCTGTCCTCCCAAACACAGCCAGTTGAATCAGTTGGCTGCTTGTCCTAAGCCTGGTTCTGCTAAAGGTTTCTTCCTCATGATGGAGTTTTTCCTTTCCACTGTCGCCTTCATGCTTGCTCAAGATGAGATTTCTGCGATGGAGTTAAATTCAAAGCAGTCTGCTCCTCAGATAAATAGTGTTAACTTACTTTTTTTTCTATGTGAAAGTTTTAGTGCCCTGAGATGACGTCTGTTGTGACTTGGCGCTATATAAATAAATTGAATTAAATGTAATCTTTATCTATGTATACATGATCCTGGATCGTCTAATTGTGAATGTTGGCCACAAGTAATTTCCCGCTGTGTTCCCTGTAGATCTTCTTTGGTTGCTTCTATTTTGTTCATGATTGTGGCTACCTGATTGTATCTGCCTTAGAGGAGTTGACGAGGGAGAGGGCGGGCCTTGGAGGCCATCTTATCACCAGTAAACTGTTCTTTTCCACTCTAGGATAGTCCTCTCTGTGGGATTCAGTTTGGTTTGGCGCCTCCTCAGATTGAAAAAGTCCTTCGGATGAAGGACGAAACATATCAGAAACAAAAGAAACCATCCAGATGATCTGACTGAACATTGTTGGATACCTGATTGTGATTGTTCTTCTATGGAAATCTTTAATGTTTCAAACTGCCCTCAAAACAAACATGGCTCAGCAACAATGCCAAGATGGCTGTGCTCACGGAAGCCACAGCTTTGCTGGCTCCCGGTGCAATTACAATTTTCAGGAGTTTTGAAATCGACTCCAAGCCTGACTCTGCAAATTTTAAGCATGTGAATTATAGCCGAACCAAACTGATGAGAATGAGGGAAGATTTACCACTGAATACAACAGCGATCAGCAACAATCTTAAATCTATGCTAGGCAGACTGCAACGCTTGAGGCCCCGGTATAGCTCTGCGTTCAGCCGAACGCTGCTCGACACCGTTCAAGCGCGAGGCACAAGCGTAACCCGCAGGGCACGAATGCGCAAAGCTCAAATTTTACGACCGCGTACGCGAGGCGCGTTGTCTCACAATAAACTGGCCGGCGCCGGACTGTTTTGTATGTGACACAAATGTATTAAATTCCTCTTCTTCGTCCCTGATCTGGCCTATTCTTTTGTTTTATTGCCAAAAGTCAAGTGATCGCTTCCTCCTCCGTTGACTCCATGACTGAAATGATGAGGAAACACTGAACAGAAATATTCATATATTAAATAAGTTAACAGAAACATTCATATTTAAAAATAATAATTTAACATTATTTATCTGAGGAGCAAGGAGGAGAAGCCCTTTGTCACCGATTCTGTTCATAACTTTTATGGACAGAATTTCTAGGCGCAGCCAAGGTGTTGAGAGGATCCGTTTTGGTGGCCTTAGAATCTCTTCTCTGTTTTTTGCAGATGATGTGGTCCTATTGGCTTCATCAGATCGTGATCTACAGCTTTCGCTGGAGCGGTTTGCAGCTGAAAGTGTGATGCGGCCGGGATGAGGATCAGTTCCTCCAAATCCGAGGCCATGGTCTTGAGCCGGAAAAGGGTAGCATGCCCTCTCCGGGTCGGGGAGGAGGTCCTGCCCCAAGTGGAGGAGTTTAAGTATCTCGGGGTCTTGTTCACAAATGAGGGAAAACTGGAGCGTGAGATCGATAGGCGGATAGGTGCAGCATCCGCAGTGAAGCGGGCGCTGTACCGGTCTGTCGTGGTGAAGAGAGAGCTGAGTCGAAAGGCAAAGCTCTCAATTTACCGATCGATCTACGTTCCCACCCTCATCTATGGTCATGAGCTTTGGGTTGTGACCGAAAGAACGAGATCTCGGATACAAGCGGCTGAAATGAGTTTTCTCGCAGGGTGGCTGGACTCTCCCTTAGAGATAGGGTGAGAAGCTCAGTCATCCGGGAGGGACTCGGAGTAGAGCCGCTGCTTCTCCACATCGAGAGGAGCCAGTTGAGGTGGCTCGGGCATCTGGTTAGGATGCCTCCTGGACGCCTCCCTGGTGAGGTGTTCCGGGCACGTCCCACCGGGAGGAGACCCAGAGGAAGACCCAGGACGCGCTGGAGGGACTATGTTTCTCGGCTGGCCTGGGAACGCCTTGGGATTCCCCCGGAGGAGCTGCTCCAAGTGGCTGGGGAGAGGGAAGTCTGGGCCTCCCTACTTAGGCTGCTACCCCCGCGACCCGACCCCGGATAAGCAGACGAAAATGGATGGATGGATGTCCTCCGCTTTCCCTTCTCGGGAGACTTGTCCGGAGACGAGAAGAGTAGAAGTTGGTCCTAGTTTCCTACCGTTTTCTCAGTCGTCTTGCTTTCGCTAGTAGACTGCTTTGGATTAGCACAAGGTTGTGACGCAGTTAGTGTCGTCGAGCGACGCTGCGGAAGAGAAGAAAACTTCGAGTTAGTAGAAAAATGCTGGACTAGCTTTCGCCAGCCCAGCAGTACGCAGGAAAATTATCTCTGTACGCTCAATGTAGGGAGCTAGCTCACCTCAATCAAGCGACGCAACAACAGAGAGGTCCCGCGATGTTCAGGTGTTTCAGCGAGGTGAAGGGCAAAAAAAGAGAAAGATGGAGGGGTGTCAGTCGCTTAAGTACCTGAAAGGCGGTACCTCTGACGCGGAGTGACGCCCACTGCCGCAAAAGGCGTGATTGTATTCCTTCAGGTAATCGCGCGGGGTGCAATTCCCATAGCAAGTATGTTGCACCGAGAGACCGAACTGAAAGGGAACAGAAGGTATTTTAAAAGTTTCTAGGTGGCGCTCTTGAGCATTTTCTGTTGCGATTTTTGCCACGACCCCAAAATACGTAATTAAATAATTTTTGAAAGCTCATCTCTGGATGTGACATGGATACGTTACTTGTGATTTATGAACCGTTTTGTGCTGTGTTCACTTACAACATTGTCACATTACAGACAGTCTTATCATGTCATAGATAGCAGTGCATGACGAAAGTAAGAGCTTTAGCATAAGCTTTTGCTAATATTTTTAATCTGTTTAGCATTAGCAAAGCAAATATTTTGGGTTTGCTGTGCTCACCACTGTAATAATGAAGAACGTAATATCTCCTCATAAGACAATGTCTCCTTGAAGACAAGATGTGTAGGGCTTGCCGTCCCTCGCTCTCTGCTTTTTTTCTATATTTGTTATTTTCACAATGCTTTGTGCAGTGTACCACATCATATTTGCAGTATGATCGTCGGGCACTTTTGGAGCTCCGTACATTTGCTGAAATGCCTGCAGAGTTTTTGCACGGCAGTTAGAACCCTCCTCCACCGGTTCTGGACGAGATTCCTGCATTCCTTCTGCGCAACCCTGGCCTTTCTCCCGGGAGGAAACATTGCAGACATCGTGGGAAGCGCACGGGGGTCTTGGTGAAACTGAGGCAAGGTGTGGATTATTCTGCCAAGAGTGATGGGGCTCGCTCTGGACCTGATCATCACTCCTCTGACCCGTTGTACTCCAGAGGCCCAACTGCTGGACAGCCACCCGCGCACACAGTCCATGTAAACAACTGGAGTTGTTTACCTGCGCGCCGCGCCAGCCAACATGGTGGAGCGGTTCTTCAAAATCTGCGCCCCATGGCATGTGCTCACCCCACCACGGTTGTGTCTGCGTCGGACCCTATCAGGATGTGTTAGCACTTTGAGATTTTCATTAATGAAAAGTGTGTTATAAATTGAATTCATTATTATTATTATTATTAATCAATGCAAGGTCTGTTTCCAACAAAACGTTCATCCTCAACAACTTTTTTAAAGAAGAGGAGTTGGATTTTCTTCTCGCCACGGAATCTTGGCTATCAGATGGTGAGTCCAATGCCTTGGAGGAATTAATTCATTCATTCATTCAACCTTTATTTAGTCAGGTAAATCTCATTGAGCCTCGAGGGCTCATTTACAAAAGCGACCTGCTACAAACTAAAGAATGATGAACAGCAATGGTAGAATTTCCTTAAACCACAAACAACAGAGAAAAAAAACGTAGGAGAGAAATAGAAAGTGAAATGCAAAGTATCAAAACTAGCAAAACACCACAAGGTAGATGTACAAAATCAAAAACAGGAACATATCTGCAATGGTTTTTGCCAAGTTTCCAAAAGTTTTTTAAAACCATTTAGGGAGGTCAGGGCCGAGAGATTCAAATCTTTTTGTAAGATATTCCCGGAAACAGGAGCAGAGTAGGAGAAGGTCTTTTTCCAAGTTCAGTCCTCACTGAGGGAACACTGCAGGTGATGATGTCCTGAGAGTGCACACTGTAGCTGCACTCACGCAAAGACATGTAGGAGGAGATGTATGAGGGCAGCAGACCGAGAAGTGATTTAAAGATGAAAATGTACCAGTGGAAGAGTCTGCGTGAGGTTAATTTATTAATTAATTAACCATCCATCCATCCATCCATCCATTTTCGTCCGCTTATCCGGGGTCGGGTCGCGGGGGTAGCAGCCTAAGTAGGCCCAGACTTCCCTCTCCCCAGCCACATGGTGCAGCTCCTCTGGGGGAATCCCAAGGCGTTCCCAGGCCAGCCGAAAAACATAGTCCCTCCAGCGTGTCCTGGGTCTTCCTCTGGGCCTCCTCCCGGTGGCCAGTTTAATTAATTATTAATTAATTATTAATAATTATTCATTCATTCATTCAACCTTTATTTATACAGGCTAGCCTCGTTGAGTCACGGGGACTCATTTACAAGAGGGACCTGTCTCACTCACACCAAACAACCATCCACTCTCACACTCACACCTAGGGTCAATTTAGAGTCACCAATCAGCCTAACAAGCATGTTTTTTGGTCTGTGGGAGGAAACCGGAGTACCCGGAGGAAACCCACGCATGCACGGGGAGAACATGCAAACTCCACCCAGAAAGTCAAAGTCAAAGTCAAAGTCAACTTTATTGTCAGATCTGCAATATGTACAGTGCAGGACATACACAGGACCGAAATTGCGTTTCTCTCAGTCCCTCGGTGCAACAGTAAACATCTAAACATTGAAACACTGAAACATATAATAATAGACATAAGCATAAAAATAGTAAAACTAACACTGTCCTGAGTTGTTTTTTTTTTTTTTTTTTTTTTTTTTTTGCATAGTGGTATAAAAAAAGAGTATAAAAAGTATAACTAAAATAAACTAAAGGTTTCTAGCATTGACATTTGCAAAGTGGCAAAGCAGCGTATGAGTCAATGTACACAGTATATGTATGAGGTAGTAGTTGATGTTGTTGTAGAGGCAAAAAGTGGCATATGCAGTAAGGCACATTGGGCATCCCTAAATAAGACCGTTCAGAGCACACTGTATATGTACCAGCAGTGGTGTAGATATTAGAGTAGTGTAAATAAATGTAAACAGTAGTAATTACATGTAAGCAGTAGTAATAAAAGTAAACAGTATTAATAAATGTAAACAGAGAATGTAAACAGTATTATGATTATAGGCAGTGATGTAATACAGACATTAGTGCAAGTATGAGAAGTAGTGCAAACTGTATGAGCACATGACCGAGAGTTTAGTGAAAACCCGTTTGGTGACACAGAGTCTAGTGTTAAAAACTTTGTGTTGAGTGATAGTATGTGAGAAAGTTTTAGTGTTAAGGCAGTTCAAATGGGAGGGGAGGCAGAGCAGGCAGAGTGTTTAGCATTCTGACTGCCTGATGAACAGAGCTGTCTCTCAGTCTGCTGGTTCGAGCCTGGAGACTCCTCAGTCTCCTTCCTGATGGCAGCAGTCTGAAGCAGCTGTGTAGTGGGTGTGTGGGATCACCTGCCATGCGGTGGGCTTTCCGAGTGAGGCGTTTGCTGTGTAAGTCCTGCAGTGAGGGCAAGGAGGTGCCCACGATCTTCTCAGCTGCTCTCACAATGCGCTGGAGGCTCTTGCGGCAGGATGCAGTACATGCACCAAACCACACAGTGATGCAGCTGGTCAGGACACTTTCTATGGCACCTCTGTAGAAGGTGCTCATGATGGGGGTTGAAGCTCCAGCCCTTTTCAGCTTGCGGAGAAAGTAGAGACGCTGGTGAGCCTTCTTTGCCAGTGCTGCAGTGTTCCTGCTCCAGGACAGGTCCTTTGAGACGTGCACTCCCAGGAACTTGGTGCTGTCCACTCTCTCCACTGCGGTGCTGTTGATGGTCAGAGGGGATGTTGGGCATCCCTCTTCCTGAAGTCCACAACAATCTCCTTTGTCTTCTCCACGTTGAGAGTGAGATTGTTGTGTCCGCACCACAAGGCCAGGCGGCTCACCTCGTTCCTGTAGTCCGTCTCATCGTTGTTGCTGATGAGACCTACCACTGTTGTGTCATCCGCAAACTTGATGAAGTGGTTGGAGCTGTACGATGGTGTGCAGTCATGTGTTAGCAGGGTGAATAGAAGGGGGCTCAGCACACATCCTTGTGGGGCCCCTGTGTTCAATGTGATGGTGCTAGATGTGTTACTCCCGATCCGTACTGTCTGTGGTCTCCCGGTCAGGAAGTCTAGCAGCCAGTTACACATTGAGGTGTTCAGCCCCAGACTGTCCAGTTTATGGATGAGCTGTTGGGGGATGATGGTGTTAGGCCCCGGACCGGGGTTTGAACCGGCAACCTTCTCGCTGAGAGGCAGCAGCTCTACCAGTTGTGCCACCGTGCTGCCCAATTAGAATTAAAACCTTCGGACTGTCTGTGTTTTAATGCCCCGCGGCCATCAGGCCGACGCGGGTGGATTATTAACAGTTTTTAAACAAAACTTTGCTTGTAAACAGTTGGCCATCCCTGTTTCCCGCTCCAGCTTTGAGCTGAGCGTCTTTGAACTCGGACACTCCCCTTCGGTTCTGTGTGTGCTCATCTACCGTCCCTGAGATCTAAGGCCTTCATAAGTGAATTCTCTGACATTTTGGCTGATATCTCACTGAGATACACTCACTTATGTTTAATTGAAGACTTTAATATCCCTGTCTTTTGTCAGGAGAAGCCCTTAGTGAAGGACTTTCTAGATTTATTGGACCATTTGAATTTAACTCAGCAGGTAACCAGTCCCACCCAAGTACACGGTAACACGGGGGACCTCGTTTTAACACATGAGGTCTCTGTTTCTAATCTGGTAATCGGTGACAATGTTTTTTTCTGATCACATGCCTGAATTGTTTGGCTTCCCCCCTTGTCCTACTGCTAAGCCATGCGCTCCTGCACGTATCACTCATGCCATTAACCTTTTCACTGCTGCTCGTTTTTATGAGCTTTTAACTCTGAGAGGATCGAACAGCTCCTGGTGTCTCCTACCACTGAGGAGCTAACCTCTCAGTTTAACTCTGTCTGTTTAAATGTTCTGGACCGTGTTGCTCCCCTTAAAACCAGAAAAACAAAACTTAAATTAGATCTGTGGCTGAATGACGTCACTTGAGCCGTTAGACAGGAGTGTCGGAGAGCTGAACGCAAGTGGAGGAAGGACAGGCTACAGGTTTCATTTCAATTATTAAGGGAGAGTTGGCGTCACTATCAGAAAACTGTTAAAGTTGCTAAATCTAAATTATGTTCCGATATAATTGTCTCCAACTCCCACAACCCGAGTTCTTTTTTCCACCCTGAACACAGTTCTTGATAATAATAATAACAAATTTAATTTATAACGCACTTTCCATTAACAAAAATCTCAAAGTGCTACAAAGTGCAACAAAAATCAAAGATCAAATAAAAACAAGTGATAAAATCAAGTAAAATCAATGATAATATCAACTATGATCCAAAATAAAATCATGTGGAGGCAGAGTAGGCTCGCTTAAAAAAAGGTCTTTAAGCCTTGTTTAAAGTCAACCAGTGACTGTGGAGCTCTCAAATAGTCAGGGAGGGAGTTCCATAGGCGGGGGGCAGCCAAACAGAATGCCCGATCTCCCATGGTCCTTAATTTGGTTCATGGAATGTGAAGGAGATTACTGTTCTGTGATCGTAGAGAGCGGGTGGATGAATATGGAACAAAATTTCCTTTTGATAATCAGGTGAAGTTCCGTGTAAGCATTGGTGTGTAATGAGAGCAGTTTTGTACTGAATTCTGTAGGCGACAGGAAGCTAATGAAGGTTATGGAGAATGGGTGTAATATGTTCAAATTTACGAGCTCTCAATAAAATCCTTGCTGCACTGTTTTGAATATATTGAAGTTTCTGAAGGTTTTTGCCAGGGATTCCAATAAACAGGGAGTTGCAGTAGTCAGAGCCTGGAGGAGACAAAGGCATGGACGAGTTTCTCAGCATCAGAAAAAGTTAGAGATGGCGAAGTCTGGAGATGTTTCAAAGATGGAAGAAGCAGGTTTTAAACAGATGCATAATGTGATTTTCAAATGTAAGATGAGAGTCCATTTTTTTCTCCAAGATTTGTAACAGAGGTGGAGAGGGGGATGTCTTGTCCAGAAAAGCAAAATTGTTGTCATAGTTCTTCACCTCAGTGAGCCTTCACCTCTGGAAGCCTCAACTGAAGTGTGTGAACACTTCCTCCATTTCTTTTTAGAAAAAGTTGTGAACACCCGGGCACTCATTTCTCCACCAACTCGTGATCTGTCCATCCCATCTCAGTGTGTAGCTGTGTTTGACCACTTTGAATCCATCTCTCTGTCTTCACTGGAGCAGGTCATGTGCAACATGAAGCCATCTGGTTCCCCCTTTGATGTGGTCCCCCCTCGACTACTAAAGGAGGTTTTTCCTACACTGGGTCCTTCTATTCTAGCTATTGTGAATAGCAGTTTATCCTCAGGTGTGGTTCCAAAAACCTTTAAACATGCTGCTGTCCAGCCTCTACTGAAAAAAACCTAACATTGACCCTTCAGTGGTGTCCAACTTCCGGCCTGTCTCCAGACTCCCATTCACCTCCAAACTACTGGAAAAAATTGTTGAGTCTCAGTTGAAATGTTTCTTGGATGACCACGCCATCCTAGAGTTGTTCCCATCTGGCTTCAAATCTCTCCACAGCACTGAAACTGCTCTACTGAAGGTATTTAATGACATTTTCACAGCCACAGACACAGGTGATTCTGTGCTGCTTGTCCTATTGGACCTTACATCTGCTTTTGACACTATCGACCACAACATCCTCATTTCTAGGCTGGAGCAGTGGGTGGGCATCACAGGGTCTGCCCTCAAATGGTTTGAGTCTTACCCCTCAGACAGATCCTTTTGTGTCAATATCAACAATTCCAGTTCAGCATCTACAACGCTTCAGTGGGGGGAACCGCAGGGGTCCATCCTCAGTCCCCTTCTCTTTTCATTATACCTGCTTCCACTAGGTGCTATTTTCCGCAAACACAAAATAGCCTTTCATTTCTATGCCAATGTTTGTCAAATTTACTTCCCCCTGAGGCACAGAGGCTCACGCTCTATTCAACCCCTTCTTGACCGCCTGGCCGACATCCATGATTGGATGGCCTCAAACGTCTTAAGTTTCAATGAGAAGAAGTCTGAAGTCATGTTGTTCCATCCCAACGGCTCATTCTCGAACCACGACATTGACCTTCTCTCACTAGCCCCACTAGAGAAACAAATGCCCCTTTTCCACCGGTCGGCATGGGTCGGATGTTACGTCATATGTGCGTCGCATCGACCCCCTTTACGCCTTCCCCACCGGATATTCCGTGCTGCTCCGCGCCAGATTTCTTGAGATTTTTGGTGTGGTTTCAGAGGGGTGCCAAGGCGTGCTCACCCGCTCCGGAAGGAGGAAGGAGGAGACTCGAGCTGTTTTCACGGAAGCGAGGGAAGCGATCACGGCAGGACTTTACATGAATAACACGGTAAAAACAATTATTTGTTTTTAAAATTATAGCAAAGATGGGTCTTCAGCTGAACGTGTCCTTAATAAAATCACGTACTGCTCAAAACTGCAGGAATTTAAAAAGTAGGATCGCCACGAGCAACGCGCGCGGGCGGCTTTATATCTTTAAAATGTAGCTCAATGAACAGATATAAAAATATATTTCATAGCTGACTTTAGAGTACGAGGGCTCCTGAGCTCAACCACGCTTTAATATTGTCACGTAGTGTTCAAATCTGTTGCATTTAAAGTAGGTTCGCTTTGACTTCTTCCAAACCTGTGCGTGCACTACGAAAATAAATTATAAAAATTTGAATAATAATTCAAATAACTCAAACGGGTTACAGTCAGTACATGAACATGTTGTGATTAAAATGAGTTAGTTTGAAAAATATCTGCCATGTGGTTTTTGAGGTATTAGCTGATATGTGTTACAAAGTACAAGGGAGAAAAAGATACGAGTTAGCTTGACACATTTATGTCTATAAAACATTGAATATTTATTCAAATAACTCAAACAGGTTATAGTTAGTACATGAACATGTTGTGATTAAAATGAGTTAGTTTGAAAAATATCTACCATGTGGTTTTTGATATAATTGATGATATGTGATACAACATACAAGGGAGAAAAAGATACGAGCTAGCTTGACACATTTATGTCTATAAAACATTGAATATTTATTCAAATAACTCAAACAGGTTATAGTTAGTACATGAACATGTTGTGATTAAAATGAGTTAGTTTGAAAAATATCTACCATGTGGTTTTTGATATAATTGATGATATGTGATACAACATACAAGGGAGAAAAAGATACGAGCTAGCTTGACACATTTATGTCTATAAAACATTGAATATTTATTCAAATAACTCAAACAGGTTACAGTTAGTACATGAACATGTTGTGATTAAAATGAGTTAGTTTGAAAAATATCTGCCATGTGGTTTTTGAGGTATTAGCTGATATGTGTTACAAAGTACAAGGGAGAAAAAGATAGGAGCTGCTTGACACATTTATGTCTATAAAACATTGAATATTTATTCAAATAACTCAAACAGGTTATAGTTAGTACATGAACATGTTGTGATTAAAATGAGTTAGTTTGAAAAATATCTGCCATGTGGTTTTTGATATAATTGATGATATGTGATACAAAGTACAAGGGAGAAAAAGATAGGAGCTGCTTGACACATTTATGTCTATAAAACATTGAATATTAATTCAAATAACTCAAACAGGTTATAGTTAGTACATGAACATCCTGTGATTACATTCTATTAGTAAAAAAAAAAAAAACAGTTTCTGGACTAAATTAACCACATTTTTCTTTTACAGTCACCAGAAGAAAATCACCAGAATTCAACAACCTGTGTCGTCTTCTGGAGGAAGCCGTGAGACACCAGATGGAAATTCGTTACTTCTGTTTGTCACTTCAAACTTTTTCTATTAAACGTTATATTTTCTTAAGTGGTGTCCTCAAACATTCAATTTCTTAAACATATTTTACAATGTGAAGTGTGTATGGTGTTTAAATCCATACTGGAAGTTAAGAGAACTTTCCATTTAAAGAAAAGAAAAGACCTTTAAAGAATCATAAGATAAAGATTATTAGAATCTGCTCAACTGTTATTACGTTATAAATTATTTGGTTCTAGGATGAAGTCATACAAAAAAAGTCAAAAATTAAAAGTGGCCAAAGTCCTTTGGACAGTTTAAAGTTAAAGAATTCACAGACCATCCATCTACCCATCCATCATCCATCCATCTTCTGCGCCCAGCAGCAACTTTACCAGGGAGACACAGGCATCAACATCCACCCCTTCAGCTCGTAGGAATACCTCAAGGTGTTCACAGACCATCCATCCATCATCCATCCATCATCTGCGCCCAGCAGCAACTTTACCAGGGAAACTCTGGCAGTTTCAAAGATCACAGTGTGATGTTTTAAATCAACTTTATTTATAAAGCACATTTTAAAAACCACAGGGTCAACCAAAGTGCTGTACAATAACATAAAAGACAAGTTAATTAAAAACTATAAAAAGCATACAAAAATAAATACATATACCAGTCTTACTGCAGGTGTGTTAAAATGCCATAAAAGATAAGATCACGTGTTAAAAGCCAAGGAATAAATGTGTGTTTTTAAATAAGATTTAAAAAGTTTTGAGGACTGTCAGCAGCAACTGCTCAGCTGATCTGAGAACGGGGAGGGCAGGAAGGTTGAAGCAGCTCAGACAAATATGGTTTTGCAACTTTATCAAGCACCTTGTGCATAACTAAATAATAAAATATGTTTTTAATACATCTTTATTGTAAAAATACTAAATTGGAAAATACATGGGTTTAAAGAAGGCAACAAGGTAGGATTATGAATTGGGTTTAAAGATTACAGCTCATGAGGTACTCATTATAGCATGACATCTCTTTCACAACATTCTGTCAAAGCCTTTATTGTGTTCTTCTTCTAGTGGTGGCTACTAGTAAATAGCTTGAGGGAACACTACTGCCACCATGTGGTAAGACGAGTAGGATTCTGGACCCCGCCCACAGAAGGGGTACAAAAAAGCTGTGGAAACAGAATATAGATGTGACCCGACCCGAACTGAGCCGATCTGAGCCGATCCAACCCGAGCCGAGCCGAGTGGTGGAAAAGGGGCAAAAGGGGCACTAATCTGGGGGTGATAATGGACCCTTCCCTGAAACTGAACAATCACGTATAAATGATTGTTAAATCCTGCTTTTTGTTCAGCTTAGGCGGCTGTCTAAGCTGAAGCCCATACTAAAGAACCTGGAGATAGTAATCCATGCTTTCATAACATTGAGGCTCGATTACTGCAATTCACTTCTGTTCGGAATCAGTCAGTCCTCCATTGCACGGCTACAGCTGGTCCAAAATGCTGCAGCCCGATTTTTAATTGGTACAGGCCATCGAGAGCACATCACACCAGTTTTGGCCTCCCTGCACTAGCTACCCATTCAACTTTGGATCCAGTTTAAAATACTCCTGTACAGTATATTTTTAAATCTCAACAGTTTGGCACCACCTTATCTCACTGATCTTCTGCAGCCATATGTCCCACCACGCTCTCTGAGATCAGCAGACCAGATGCTTCTTTCAGTCCCAGATACTTGTCATAAGCTCAGAGGTGACGGGGCTTTCTCTGTTGCAGGTCCAAGACTGTGGAATGAGTTGCCACTGAGTGTCAGGCAGGCTCCCACTCTCACAGTCTTTAAGTCTCACTTTGAAAACCCACTTCTATTCTCTTGCCTTTAACACGGTGTGATTTGTTTTGATCCTCTCTGTACTATACCGTGTTGGCCCTTTTAGTTAGTTTCTGTTGCTCTTTATATCTATATTTTTATTTTATGTTTTCCTGTCTGCTGTGCTTATTTGTTTCTATTGTACAGCTCTTTGGTTGGCCTCATGTCTGTTTAAGTGCTCTATAAATAAATTGGTATGGTATGGTATAAATCGGTGTGTCTCACAGAGATGTTTTTCACTCATTTATGCTGGTGAAGATTCTCAGTCATCCAGGACATGATAAATCAAAAAGGCGTTCAATACAAGATCAACAGGACTTTATTTGTAACAGAAGACGTTTCGCTTCTCATCCGAGGAGCTTTATCAATTCAATTCACTCATTTACTAATTCTTGAAACAACCAGTGAATTTACTTTCAGGTGAAAGATTGAATTATACACTCAATCAACCCAAGTTTTTGATGAGGATAGGATGTGGTATCAACAGGTGATCTGTTGTTGATTTTAATGGCAACAATCCATTCCATTTGATACAAAATGATCAAGCTAATTATTTGGTAAAAATTTTGGAAATCAATTGGCATACTATATTTTGTCATTTTTATCCATACCCATCCATCCATCCATCCATCCATCTTCTTCCGCTTATCCGGGGTCGGGTCGCGGGGGTAGCAGCCTAAGTAGGGAGGCCCAGACTTCCCTCTCCCCAGCCACTTGGAGCAGCTCCTCCGGGGGAATCCCAAGGCGTTCCCAGGCCAGCCGAGAAACATAGTCCCTCCAGCGTGTCCTGGGTCTTCCTCTGGGTCTCCTCCCGGTGGGACATGCCCGGAACACCTCACCAGGGAGGCGTCCAGGAGGCATCCTAACCAGATGCCCGAGCCACCTCAACTGGCTCCTCTCGATGTGGAGAAGCAGCGGCTCTACTCCGAGTCCCTCCCGGATGACTGAGCTTCTCACCCTATCTCTAAGGGAGAGTCCAGACACCCTGCGGAGAAAACTCATTTCAGCCGCTTGTATCCGAGATCTTGTTCTTTCGGTCATAACCCAAAGCTCATGACCATAGATGAGGGTGGGAACGTAGATCGATCGGTAAATTGAGAGCTTTGCCTTTTGACTCAGCTCTCTCTTCACCACGACAGACCGGTACAGCGCCCGCTTCACTGCGGACGCTGCACCTATCCGCCTATCGATCTCACGCTCCAGTTTTCCCTCATTCGTGAACAAGATCCCGAGATACTTAAACTCCTCCACTTGGGGCAGGACCTCCTCCCCGACCCGGAGAGGGCATGCTACCCTTTTCCGGCTCAAGACCATGGCCTCGGATTTGGAGGAATCCATACCCTAAAATTATAAATATTTACTGCAGCTCAGTTGTAAATGTATAGTTTATTAACCTTTATTTAACCAGGCAAATACCATTGAGATCACAGATCTTTTTTGCAAGGGAGGCCTGGGACTGAAGGCAGCCTAACATGCATGTTTCTGGTCTTTTGGAGGAAAC
Organism: Garcialebias charrua; assembly: GCA_038048925.1. Lineage (NCBI taxonomy): Eukaryota > Metazoa > Chordata > Actinopteri > Cyprinodontiformes > Rivulidae > Garcialebias > Garcialebias charrua. The sequence continues at coordinate 29,910 of JBBPBX010008730.1, forward strand.
CGGAGTCCCCGGAGAAAACCCACACAAGCACCAGAAGAACATGCAAACTCCACACCCCAAGTCCAACCAGGGATTGAACCCAGGACCTTCTTGCTGAGAGACAAAAATGCTAACCACTGAGCCAAATATACTTACAAAGACTGTTCTGAGTCCATTCACTCAAGGCTTATTCATGACAATTCAGAGAAATGATCACACAGACCAGTCTGTTTTTTGGCTTTCTCTAGTTGTTCATACATCACAGATGAAGCCGGCCACAGATGTATTGAGAAATGAAGTGCAGAGCAGAACTGAGATTGACTGAAGTAGAGCGAGATGCATTAAATGTGTGTTGGACGTCTTCCTCTTGTCATTTACAAAACTTAATCAATTAACCCATGTTAGCAAGCTTTTTTGTGGTTAACAATTTTTTTAAACCAGCTTCAAAGTTGCTGTGCATTATCTTTAATATTCCCTCGATAATACAGTTTCTTTGTCATTGTTTGATCCTGCGAGTGAGCGGCCACACACTATTGTCATCGATTCATCACATTACTGAGCTGCAGCCACTCAGGTTTTTTGTTTCGTTTTTTAACTTTACATGTCAGGCAACACTCACACAATACTCTATTACTACCTCACTCAGCGGAACAAAGACATATCAGAGTTGGGTTGTCTCCGACTACCCTCGCCACCTCGTTGGTTCTTCTGAATGGACAGAAGCGGCTGGAAAGCATCTTAGACTACTTATGAATTATGCGTCTGGGACTCACTGCCACAAAATTTTTCACTTCTTGTTGTACAGTTGATTAAATAAAGTAGAGATAAAGTTGGATACATGTATAGTTGTGAAAAGTTTAGAAAGCATCCATTACCTTTAAAAAAATTATAACATTATTTATAAAACAACTCCAAGTCCAAGTGGCTATTATCTGTAAGTGTTGTTAGGAGCCAAGATGGTGTAGTGGCAGGGCTTTTGACTTGGAACCCGAAGGACGCGGGTTCGCGTCCCGGCCACTACACACCTTGGGGTGTCTATGAGTGCACATCTAATTCTCCAGCTCCCCAAGCGCTTTCTATGGCTGCTCACTGCACCACCTGGTATGTGGTTGGGTTAAATGCAGAGACGAATTTCGTCTGTGTATGGGAAACATACACAGATGACAGGAAAAGACATTATTATTATTATTGTTGTTAACAGCGATGCTCATTTCCTAAATGTAATTCTTAGGAATGAATGATCAAGTGATCATTTTTGGTTTAAAATATTGATTATTTGATCATCATAGACAAAATATTGTGAATACATGTACATTGTAATAATACGTTTTATAGTTTATATTCCTGTACACTTTCAAACTATGGATTCAACCACATGGTTGCATTTACCTCCAGCTTAGTCAGTATCATTGGAGACACCGGATGTTGGTACTTGTACATGAAGGTATAAAGCTAATAATATAAAAAAGCTAATACATCAAGTGGAGCATTAAGGCCAGCCATAATGCTCTGCTTGTGAAAGTGAATCTGTTGGGTATCACCTCGACACTCAGACAATAATTCTGTGTCACAATGCCAAACAGGACAAAGGGGAAAAAAGGATGGGTTTCGCATCATCTAATACTTGCTCACAAACAATGTTATTATATTATTATTATTATTATTATTATATTCCTGACAATTACAACCACGCTATCAGATTCTGCCAACAAGGAGTGTTGAACCCACATGCAGGAGGATGACAGGAGGCTCAGGAAAAATCCAAAAATGTCTTTATTTTACAAAAACAAAACAAAAGGCTGTCAGAGCAGCAAGCTCACTAAATAACTAAGACTGAGACTAGGACTAGGAATGGAGGGCAGAAGCATGACACCATAAAGGACAATCCTGAGACAAGTGACAAGACAGAGAGAACTGATTATATACACAGGCAGGGCATGACACAGGTGAAGAGAATCTGACTAATTGGAGCAGGACTGAACAAAACACAAGCTGATGCATGAACAATAACTAAACTGAGGCAGGACAGAGAATTACCATAAACTAAACATGCAAGACTAAACTGGAGCAGGGCAAAATGAACACAAGCTGATAACTAAACTGAGACAGAGACAACACAGAGACACCCCAGCTGGCATTCGACCGACTTTAAACGTTTAAATATGGTTGAAATAGCGTCAGTTTAAGAAAAAACATTCATTCAACATCAAAACAATGTTGAACACCAAACCATTGAAACGGTGTTGTTAACTCACTATGGATTCACCTTTGAAATATAAACCAGTTTTGAGTTGTATGTATTATCAACATTATTTTTCACAAACGTGACAAAAAGATTTTGCTGGAATATGTTAGTTGAAAAATAACCTTGTTCCAACATCCAATCAATGTTGATTAATTAACCGTTGGAAAAGTGTTGACACATGAATAGTGATTCAATGTTGAAACCTCAACTATGAATCTAATGTTATGAGTTCTTCAACCCTTTTTATTTTCTCCCGGCATCTTTTCGGAACTTTTTTTTTCTTCTTTTTTTTTTGTATGGTGAACGGTGTGCGCACTAGATGGCGGTAATACACCGGAAGAATGTAAACTGCCACAAAACCTCACAGAAGAAGAAGAAGAAAGGTGTGCGCATGCGTGATGTGGATCGTCTATCTTCTAGGCTTTGCGCGGGCTAGCAACTACAACAACAGTAAGTAAAGTTTTGTAAATCACCTTAGTTAATAAACCCGTGACAAACTTTGAACGATTATTTTGGGGCATACAGTCAACCGCAGAATTTACCAACGGCTTTACTAGCTGTGCCGATATTTTCGAGCTAGCTAGCTAGCGGTCCGAGCTAACTAGCTCGGACTGCTAGCGTGCGGAGCCAGAAACAGACAGACACATGCATGTGGCCATGGTAAGACACTTAATCAAATATTCTCATTCATCTCTGTCTTCTTTGCAGAACAGAATGAGGCGTGGTGATCTTAAACTGTTCTTCTGCTTCATGTGTAGGCAGATGAGGCCTACCACATCGGGCCTTCTCCTTCCCAACAGAGTTGCCTATCCATGGAGAAAGTTTTAGAAGTGGCCAGGAGGTCAGGGTCCCATGTGAGGAACACGACACGACACTCAGGCCACTTTTTCTCCTTAAAGTCATAAAGAACGTTTCATCCTCCATCTTTAAAAAAATAATAATTTCCACCTTTCTCTTCATTAAACGTTACACGTTTGTGTTTACAGGCAGTCCATCCTGGTTATGGCTTCCTGTCAGAAAACAGAGTTTGCAGAAGCTTGTAAACAGGAAGAAATCATCTTCATCGGACCGCCTTCTTCAGCCATCCGAGACATGGGCATCAAGAGGTGACCCACCTTCCTGAAACACATATTTTTGAGTTTTTCTGATGAGGACTGAGCGTCTTTGCAACTGTAGACATTTTTTTCCAAAAGTTATAATGCAAGTTTTTTTTTTTCTTGTCTCAGCACATCCAGAGCTGCTGGGGTGCCAATCATAGGTGGTTACCATGGAGAGGACCAAACCAACGAGAGGCTGCAGGCAGAGGCTGCAAAGATTGGTTATCCTGTGATGATCAAGGTAGTCCGTGGAGGAGGAGGGAAGGTGAAAGGACGCAGAGAAGAACTGAAATAACTTTGATAGCATAACTTCCACGAGCTTGATTTGAACCTTGCGTGTTTTAGGGAATGCGTATCGCCCGGTCAGACTCGGACTTCATCGAACAGCTGGAGTCAGCGAGACGTGAAGCCAGGAAGTCCTTCAATGATGACGTCATGCTTATGGAGAAGTTCGTAGAGGATCCCAGGTACGCTCAGAGGACTGTTTGATTTGGTCTTTGAAGAACTAGCAAGTTTTCAAATGTCTCGCTGTGTGTTGTTGGCAGACATGTAGAGGTTCAAGTGTTTGGAGACATGCACGGTAACGCCGTCTATCTGTTTGAGAGGGACTGCAGCGTCCAGCGGAGACATCAGAAGATCATAGAGGAAGCTCCAGGGGTGAGTGGAGTTCACAGCTGTTTACATTTAAAACAGATGTCCGTTTGACACGGTTTAACCAAAACAGAGGGTTTATATTCAGCATCTTTGTCACATGAGACATTTTAAATTCAAAGATCCGGACATGAAGTTGAGGTACTTTTTGTGAAGTAATCCTTCCATCGTTGTGTAATTGTGACATTATTTTCTTCTTAATATTTGTTTTTAGTCCCGTGAATTATTTGAGTAAAAACATGATTTATTTATTTATTTTAATTTAAAACACAAAACAATTTCACATATTGTATGAAAACAAAACATAAAATGAAAGGTAGCAGAAAGAAGAAGAATCTTATTATACCTGCCCCTTTTTTAAAACAATCAATTGAAAAATCAATTCAAACAATAATCATCTATAAATAACAGAACAAAATTAATAACTCATCCCAATTTTCAATTTCTAGTACATTTCACATTTAACTAATTTATATGTGTTTTTTCAACAATTTAGTTTTGATCATTCTCTTAAACATAAACATTGAATTTGCTTTTTTTTTTTTACATCATTTTCCAAACCATTCCACAATCCAATTCCCTGTATTGAAGTAGATCGTCCCTTTAATCTGGTTTTGTACTGTGGTTTTACAAAAATCTCTGTTCCCTTAAGATTGTAGCAACTTAGGGATTTAACTGCAGGCAGCTTTTTGTGGTCAGTGAGGCTTCAAAAGCGTGAGGGATCTTAAGAAGCATTTTGTTTTGAAGCTTTTTTCATGAATCACAACAGGTTACCAGCACCTTCTTCACCTGAGGTTTAAATTATGTGGATATGTTTTATAGACACTTGTGAACATGTTTATCCTTTACCTTCCTCCATATTTCCACCTGGACTTTCTCAGCCTGGGATAAGCCCTGAGGTTCGGAGGAAACTTGGAGAGGCAGCTGTCAGAGCAGCTAAAGCCGTGAGCTACGTTGGAGCAGGTGAAGACACGCAAAGCTAAACTCCTCCCACCACAGCGACTTATTACACACACCCACTACAAATGTTGTGATCCATTCCTGCAGGTACTGTGGAGTTTGTAATGGACGCTCAGCACAACTTCTACTTCATGGAGATGAACACGAGGCTGCAGGTGGAGCATCCCGTCACCGAGATGATCACTGGAACCGACCTGGTGGAGTGGCAGCTCAGGGTGAGACGGAGAGCTGAAAACTCTCTGGAAACCATAACTTATACTAAAAGTTTAGTTTATTTTGTAATAAAAATCTCTTCCAGGTGGCAGCAGGGGAGCCCCTGCCCTGCCCCTCCTCCAGGAAGACATAACCCTGAGGGGCCACTCGTTTGAGGCTCGTATCTACGCTGAGGACCCAAACAACGACTTCCTTCCGGGAGCGGGGCCTCTGCTGCATCTGTCCACGCCTTCAGCAGACCAACACACACGCATAGAGACCGGGGTCAGAGAAGGTACGTGTACCCCCATTTGAGAAACAGTGCCTAACAGAGCAGACAAAAACATTAAACTCCAGCTCTTTTTTTCAACCACCTCATTTAGCAGACAACAGTCCAGTGTTAGTGTTAACGTTTTTGTCTGCTCTGTTAGGCCACTAAGCCTAAAATGTCTCAGAAATATGTTTAACATTAAACGATAAAACTTAATTATCCCCTATACTGCCTACTCCACAAACGACAAATGCTCATTTTGGTATGTATTTGTGTGAGACCCGTTTTGTCTTTGAGTATCAAATATTTTTAAGTTTAGTATTCCACTGTATCTCAAATGGGGGTACACGTACCCCTTGGGGTACTTGGAAACCTTGTGTAAAGTAATTTACATTTTTGACATATTAACACTTATGTTTAAACCCTCTAAAATGCAGAAAGAACCCCGATGGACATCCCCTCAAGCACTCAATCTCAAATCTTGGGATGCAATGGTAGCAGGAGTCCCTCTGAGTCTCTTTCTAATGATCAAAGGTATTTAATTTAAATATGATCAAAATTAGAGATGTAACAATTCATCTAACTCACGATGCGATGTGTACCAATTTTGCTGTTGCATGCTTTAAACAGATCAGTCAGACCTGGCCAAGACAGTCCCTTTCTCAGAGGCGGCGTTGGAGGTCGAGGTCTTCCTCTCGTGGACAAAGGTAAATTGTGGTCAAAAGTATAATATTGACAGTATAAATGCAGCACGTTGCTTAGTCTGAACAACTTTTACTGACTTCAGCAAATGTCACATGTTCATTTTTCTTTTTTTTCCCCCAGTTAAGCTAAAAATTGTGGTGCAAAATTATCATTCCCACTGCTTAAAATTATACCACCATTTACAATAGCTGCTGTAGAAATGTTCTTCTTTTGTGTTTATTTTTTAAACAGATCAGTCAGCCTTGGCCAAGATAGGCCGTCCCTTTCCTGGGTATGAGACGCGTCCTGGCTACAGGTTCACCAAAGACACCCTGGGGGTCCTCGAGCAAGTGTACCCAGGCTGAGTGCCCACATCCTGGCTACAGGTTCACCAAAGACACCCTGGGGGTCCAGTAGCAGCTGTACCCAGGCTGAGTGCCCACATCTTCTTTATCTTTTTGATTTTACAGGAAATCTGTATATAAATATTTAAAATTGATTTAAGTGCTTTAAAAGCAGAAATGGACAAGAATTCCTTTCAGTGTTGCCCAATGTTTGGGCCATTTTTTTAAATTATTATTGTCTAAGACAATAAAGCAGTTTTCTAAATTTCTGGTCTCTGTTGGATTCTTCCTAGCTGACTGTGTTGTAAACATGTAATGTAGATTAAATTATTTTTCAGACATTTTTGTGATTGCTATGTTCATAGTGAAAATAGACAAGTCCAATTAGGGTGGCACTGTTATATGATGAGATCACATCAGCACCTCAATACTTGAAACAGTGATCAAAATGTATTTTTGTGTCAAACTGTGTTAAAATGCAGGACTTAATATGTTGAGAAATCTGACGTGGAAATGGCGTTGCTACCTCAACGTTGATTAGATTTGCAAAATCTAAACCAAAATCAATATTGAATAAACGTTGGCAAATTCACCTATGTTGAGAAATCTGACGTTGAAATGATGTTGCTACTTCAACGTTGAGAATCTGACGTAGAAATGATGTTGCTACTTCAACGTTGATTAGATTTGCAAAATCAACACAAAATTCAACGGTTATCCAACACGACCGTCAGATGTTGATTCAACGGTGACTAGACGTCAAAATGCCAGCTGGGACCAGACAACTAGGGGACAACAATGACACACGGATTTTCGTTCTGTCCACCTGTTCAGAGGTTTTGGTACCAGATATGTGAAAACTTCAAAGTGTCTGAAATGTAATATTCCAGTCTCTCCGTCAGTTTGCTTATTGGGCCGCTTAGATGATGTCACCTTGGAGAAAAAGTCAATTCATATGCTTTTTACTACCGGGAGGGGATCCAAGATGGTGGAAAGGAGTTAGACGCTTCGTCTGAGTTTCTCCCAAAACTTGGTATTCAGTAGCAATGCCAAATAATCACTCGGCGAAAAAAAAGGTTACTACCACTCCTCAGAATTCACCTAAGAAAACCAGCATCACAAGAAAAAGCAAAATGGAGCAAGAACTACTCAACGTCGTGAAAGAGGAGAGCTAATGAAAGCTATTCACGAACAAGGAGCTTCCATCCAGAGGTCTCTGGAAAAGTCGATGGATGAGCTCAAAAGGTCAGTTGAATTTATTTCTGCTGACTTGCAAGAAATTAAAGGAACTTTACATATCACTGTGAAGAGAGTGGATGCTGCTGAAGAGAAAATTAAAATGCTGGAGAACAAAGTTGCCGAATTGTCACGCGACAAACGCCGCTGTAACCTACGCCTGCGTGGTGTGAGTGAGGCTGAGGGTGAAGATGTGAGGAGAAAAGTGGTAGAAATCTGCGAGAACATAGCTCCAAGCCACAAAGAGAAGTTTGCTGAAGTGATAGACTCAGTACACATGCTTGGAAGAATAAACACAGCTACGCCGCAGCGCTACTCGAGGGATATCTTCATCCAGTTCTCCACGAGGCACTAAAGGGAAGTAGTGTGGAAGATGTCGAAGAATGCTGAATACATGACCCAGAGGAAGCTGCGCTTCATGGAGGACCTGCCACCAGAGGATCAAGAGAAAAGAAAACGGCTGTGGCCCATCATCAAAAAGGCACGTGAGGAGAAGAAGCGGGCCTACTTCGTTGGGGGAAGGGCCTTTGTGGAGAACAATGAAATTTTCTAACAGTTGTTCTGAAAAGGGAGAATACTCTATGATTAAGTCAATCTAAGAGTTCATCGCTGCTCTGACTTTTGTGTTTGTTTGTTTGTGTGTTTGTTTGTTTGTTAAACATTTCTACTTTAAAATTTGTTTCTGTTAATGCTCGAGGCTTAAGAGACATTACTAAACGCAAGGCAGTTTTTCTTTATGTGAAACAGTTTGATTCTGACTTTTGCTTGGTTCAAGAATCGCATTCTACTGAAGATGACCACAACTTCTGGAAATCACAATGGGGCGAGGACCTGTGGATGTCGCATGGAAACCATCACTCAGCTGGAACGTTAACCCTGAAGCACAAGTTTAAGGAGAAGGTTATTTACACTATGTCTGACCCAAATGGACATTATGTGTTAACAGTTTTTTGTTACTGCAACCAGTTCTTTTTATTAGGTAATGTTTATGGGTACACTAACACAAGAGAAAACAAAGAATTATTTCAAACACTAAGTACTACCTTTGAAAGTATCAAGGAAAGGTTTACTGATATTAAAATATTACTGGGAGGAGACTTCAACTTCACATTAAATGATGATTTGGACAGATGGCCTAGCAGAAATAAAACCAACTGTTTTTTGAATGATTTTATGAATGAACAAGGTCTTCATGATATCTGGAGAGTTACTAACCCAAATAGTAAAGAATTTACTTGGACAAACAAGGCTGGTTCTTTACGATCCAGAATAGACTTTTGGTTAATATCGGAATCCCTTACTCAATTAATTTGCAAAACAGAAATTATGCCTACTCCATTAACAGACCATAAAGCAATTGTATTAACCTTAAACTTATCTCCTGATAAGCCAGCTCAAAGATACCCAGCATACTGGAAACTAAATAGTTCTTTATTACTATATTTATTTATTACTATATTTGGCAGCACGGTGGCACAACTGGTAGAGCTGCTGCCTCTCAGCGAGAAGGTTGCCGGTTCAAATCCCGGTCCGGGGCCTTTCTGGGTGGAGTTTGCATGTTCTCCCCGTGCATGCGTGGGTTTCCTCCGGGTACTCCGGTTTCCTCCCACAGACCAAAAAACATGCTTGTTAGGCTGATTGGTGACTCTAAATTGACCCTAGGTGTGAGTGTGAGAGTGGATGGTTGTTTGGTGTGAGTGAGACAGGTCCCTCTTGTAAATGAGTCCCCGTGACTCAACGAGGCTAGCCTGTATAAATAAAGGTTGAATGAATGAATGAAAAAATTACAAAACGAATCTTTAATTGAAATAATAAGAAGAAAAATCTCAGAACGTTTTGAGACTGCAGAAGATACAGGGGAATATCAAAAACAATGGGAGCTTTTAAAATATGAGCTGAGAAGATTGTTTATAGAAACAAGTTCTAAACTAAAAAAGGAAAAGAAATCAGATGAAAGTAATCTGATAGCCAAATTAATCTCGCTATCATCCATATTGCCTGAAAATCTATCTGAACAACAGCAAGCAGATCTCCTAACTGCACAACTAAAACTTGATCAATTATATATCAATAAAGCTAAAGGTGCATTTGTACGTTCAAGAGCGAAATGGTTAGAGGAGGGTGAGCAAAATTCTAGCTATTTTTTTAAGTTAGAAAAACAAAGGCAAAATAAAAATAGTATAAATAGACTCTCTTCAAATGGTGATATCATAGAAGATCCAAAAGAACTATCTAAAATGTGTGAGAACTTCTATAAAAAACTATATACCTCAACCATTTCACCTGTTCATATGAATGATTTCTTTAACAATCTAGGTAATATTAAGACAATTGGAGATTTCAAAAAATCAATTTGTGACTCTCCCATTACGCTTACAGAAATCTCAGAGGCTATTAAAAAACTTAAATTAAATAAATCTCCAGGTACTGATGGGCTAACTTCTGAATTTTACAAACTATTCACGGAAGAACTTGCTCCCTTTTTGCTGAATGTTTTTAGAGAAAGTATAGATAAAGAACAATTACCGTCCACTCTATGCCAAGGCTTAATTACACTCATCCCAAAACCACAAAAAGATGTATTAGTTTTAGACAACTGGCGCCCCATCACATTATTAAATAATGATTATAAAATTTTAGCATTATGTTTAGCAAATAAACTGAAAAAAGTACTTCATGATGTTATTGGGGAAACTCAAAATGGTTTTATGGCGGGAAGACACATAATTGATAATATAAGGCTTATCTTAGATTTATTAGACTACGCAGACTTAATATCAGAAAATAGTTTTGTTCTCTTTCTTGACTTCCATAAAGCGTTTGACTCACTGGAACATGATTTTTTATTTAAAACTTTGGATCTGTTCGGTTTTGGTGAGCACTTTAAGAAATCAGTGCGCACCCTTTATGCTGGAGGCAATAGCTCAATTAAACTAGCTCATGGAACCTCTGGCAGATTTAATGTTGAGCGTGGAATTAGACAAGGTTGTCCAATTTCTCCATTTTTGTTCCTTCTTCCCATGGAGATTTTAGCACATTTTATTAAAAACAGCTGCATAAAAGGTATTCAGATTGCTGGTAGAGAAATATGTCTGAGCCAACTGGCAGACAGTGGTGGGATGTAACTAAGTACAAATGCTTTGTTACTGTACTTAAGTATATTTTTCATGTATCTGTACTTTACTTAAGTAGAATTACATGTGGGTACTTTTACTTTTACTGCACTACATTTTACATGAAGTATCTGTACTTTCTACTACACTACATTTCTATAATGTGTTGAGTTACAAGTTACATTCACGTTGCAACTTTTTGATTTGTCGTTAGTTTGAAAGTAACTGATGTTGAGAGAGTTGGTCCACTGAATCACTGCAAAGTGGACAGGTAACATTAGACCTGCCTTCAAGAAGAGCTGGACCAATGATGTATATTCTTGTGTATAAGTCATTTAGCTGGGAGCACCCACAGCACCACTAACACACACAAAATGGATTCCACCACAAAGATTCATCCAGAAGATACACAACACCCATGGCTTTATTGAAATATTATTGAAAGACTATTGAAATATTATTGAAAGACTATTGAAAGACTGTTCAGTACAGCAGGACAGATTCTCTCTCCCTAAAGAGCCAGACATGGACTCAAAAACTTTGAAAACCAACTTCTTCTGAACTTGAACAAGAAATTCTTGCTGCAATATTAAAATGTGTCAGTTCATGGGATGTTAGGAGACAAGAGATTTCTCCAAATGTCTCGACACTCAGGTCCAAGTTTTGAAAATGTTGTCAGGAAGTTAAAGTATTGTTCATTGTTGATCCATTACAAGATTGACTAGACAATATTTTAACTAGAGTTGATGACAAACGAGTTGAAGTGATCTATTCCTTTGTTAGTTGTGTCTAATGCTCCTTTTTTCAAACAGACAACTTTTACTTAAATGTGTTTACTGCAGTTAAAATGACACATTGGTTTTATTTTGTGTTAAATAAAAACTTTCAAAGGTATAATCATTCCTCTTTCTTATTTTGCTTAATGGTATTTAACTCATCACTGAAATTCTGACACACAGAATCAAAAGTCCAAGTGTGAACTGTGTCACAGAGTAAACACAATAAAAACATGCATTATCTGCAGCATTGTTCATTAAAATGGCTCAACACTATTAATGTATTACAGAAAATATGCATACAGTACGCACACTTAATGGTATTGTAGACCATTGCATTAGTTAATACATTCAGCAAGTACTTTTACTTTAATACTTTAAGTATTTTTAAAAGCAAGTACTTATTTACTTTTACTTAAGTAAAAATATTAATATGGTACTTCTACTTTTACTAGAGTACATTTTTGTCTGTTTATTTGTACTTTTACTTAAGTACAGTGTTTGAGTACTTTCTCCACCACTGCTGGCAGATGACACAACTCTATTTCTAAAAGATTGCTCTCAAGTAAAGTGTGCTGTTGAGCTGCTTGGTGAATTTTCTGCAGCCTCAGGTCTCAACCTTAACTTATCTAAATGTGAGTTACTCCCTATTAAAACATGTCATGACACAGAGATCTCAGGAATCCCAGTAAAACACAAAGTTAAATATCTTGGTATCTATATTATAAAAGAGGAGGACCAAAGATTAAGTGATAACTTTAATCCCCTTGTTACTGTAATTCAAAAAAAAATTCAATTTATGGGTACAGAGAGATTTATCCATCTCCGGTCGTGTATTACTTTCTAAGGCTGAAGGTCTCTCCAGTTTGGTTTATGCGACTTCTGCCTTGGAGGTTCCCAAGGACATCATTTCAAAAGTGGATAAAACATTGTTTGATTTTATTTGGAAAAAAAAGGTTCATCTAATCCGAAAAAATGTTATGATAAATAAGCTGTGCTCTGGTGGGTTTAATGTATTAGACTTACAGACTCTAAACTCCTCCTTTAAAATTAAATGGATCAAAAGATATCTCTTAAATCCAAACTCTTTGTGGAACTTCATTTCAACACATGTATTTGAAGCATTGGGTGGTCTATCTTTTATTTTAAGGTGTAATTACAACATTGACAAAATTCCGATCAAACTCTCCAATTTCCACAAACAGCTGTTTTTGTGCTGGACTCTGGTTCACAAACACAATTTCTCTCCACACAAATACTATATCTGGAATAACAAAGACATTTGTTTTAAACATAAATCTATTTTCTTTAAAAATTGGTTTGACAGAGGAATAGTCCATGTACATCAGTTATTCAACAAAGACGGCAACACTTACTCTTACAGTGAATTTTTAACTACTTAAAACTTTCGGTAACACTTTATAATAACTACACCTTATTTAGCCTTATTTAAGCATTAATAAACATTTAATTAACATTGAAAACATCATTAATTAAGGATGATTCACACTTAATACACTATTAATTAACACACTTATTAACGCTTTATACATAAAGAATAATGAGTTCCAAAACCTACGTACTCAATGTTTATTCATGCTTAATAACTCATGAATTAACTATGCTATCTATATTTGTGAATGCTCAAATTAATGTGCTTTCACCACATGTATTAAATGCGTACTAATTGTTAAATAATGTTTGAATTCACTATCTATTAATCCTGCAATGCATCATTAATTAAGGCAGTTGCTAGTAGTTACTTAAGTGTATTTGTGAACCCTTCTAAAGTGAAGACTATTCATTCTTTATTAAGGTTTTGTTAATGTTGAATAAATCCTAAATAGCCACAAGTTATTTTTCACTTGTGGAAATCTAAAATGTTTACCCAACCTGGGTCATGAAACACTCAACCTGTAGCAGGTCACTAAAGTGGCAAAAATTGTGTCAAAGAAAAGTAGTGCAAAACATTTTGGTCACAAATCAAATGATAGGATTTTACAACGTTTCACTGACGTTTTTCTTTTTCTGTTCGTGTTGAAACGGCTGCTTCAACAACCCGCCCGGACAGAAAAAGCTGTGACACAAAACGTGCGTGGTGACGTCGTTGTTACGCAGCGCTCACTCCAACAGCAGGCGTTAGCGATAGCAGGCTAAAAGCTAAGCTAGTCTCCAAAGCGCGTTGTTTTCGCTTCAAAACGAGTCAAACGAGTGCTCATGACCGTCAGAATGTGACTGAACAAAGTTTCACAAGCGAAGAGAAAGCTGACGACATCACGATGTGGACGTAGTTCGGTTTTGTTAAACTGCAGGCTTCTTCTGCAGCGAGTCCTACTCGGTTTCTTTATTTTGCAAAACGTGACGGAGTCGTTCTAACTAGCGGTGGGAACATCTAACTGACAGATGTATGTTTTATTGACATTTTCTAAAAGTCAAGTCAAACCTGTTTTTGGTATTCAACGTCTCCTGCTTTGATTTTTGTCTGATTTCCACAAGTGAAAAATAACTTGTGGCTATTTAGGATTTATTCAACATGAACAAAACCTTAATAAAGAATGAATAGTCTTCACTTTAGAAGGGTTCACAAATACACTTAAGTAACTACTAGCAACTGCCTTAATTAATGATGCATTGCAGGATTAATAGATAGTGAATTCAAACATTATTTAACAATTAGGACGCATTTAATACATGTAGTGAAAGTACATTAATTTGTGCATTTACAAATATAGATAGCATAGTTAATTCATGAGTTATTAAGCATGAATAAACATTGAGTACGTAGGTTTTGGAACTCATTATTCTTTATGCATAAAGCGTTAATAAGTGTGTTAATTAATAGTGTATTAAGTGTGAATCATCCTTAATTAATGATGTTTTCAATGTTAATTAAATGTTTATTAATGCTTAAATAAGGCTAAATAAGGTGTAGTTATTATAAAGTGTTACCAAACTTTCCAGTACTACCAAAAGAATTTGCAATTGTCTTTGATGCAATTCCATCTGGTGTGAAAATGTTGATGTCAAATCCTGTACAAAACATCACAAACTATTTAACTGAAGAATTATTCATTGGTAACTCTGACCCTTTTTTAAGTGAAAAAACAAATAACAAATGTATTAGAGAATTAATAATTAGAGAATGTATTAGTAAACCTGCTTCTATATTCTTCTGGGATAATTTATTTAATGATATCTGTTGGAAAGATGTTTGGTTGTTACCTAGAAAATACTTTATAACTAATAAGATTCGAGAAGTGTCCCTAAAGATTCTGCATAAATGTTATCCTGTAAACTATATAATCTCCAAGTACCGTCCAAACGTAGAGCCAATGTGTTCACTCTGCCACAGCTCTGAGGAGACCATCATCCATCTCTTCTGGGACTGTTCTCATACTCAGGTGTTCTGGAAAGACATTTTCATGTATGTAAATAGAGTCAGAGAGAGTCTTTATTGTCATTTGCACCGCATGTGGTACATGTGATGAAAACGAGATTATGTACACGGGGTCCCAGTTACATCCAACAACAAATGCAAGAGAAAAACAGTAATAACATCTAGAATTAACTAAGAAAAACATCAACTAGTAATACACTAAGCCTAATATAGTGGAAATAAACAGCAGCACGAACATGAGTTTGTATGAGCAGATGGTCACAGATGAACACAGATGAACACAGCAACAAGAAAACAGATCAGCATCAGCATGATGTGATATTTTGCAGTGTTTATTTTTTATTTTATTTTTATTTATTCATGAGTCTAACAGCCTCAGGGTAGAAGCTGTTCCTCAGTCTAGTGGTTCTACACTTGATGCTCCTCAACCTCCGTCCTGAGGGGAGTGGGGCAAAGAGTGAGTGTGCTGGGTGAGTGAGGTCTTTCATGATGCAGGTGGCTCTTTTCCTGCATCTGGAGGTGTAAATGTCTGTGATGGTGGGGAGACTGACTCCAACATCTTCTGTGCAGCCTTCACCACTCTCTGCAGAGCTTTCCTCTCTGCAACTGTGCAGCCTCCATGCCACACGTTGATGCTGGAGCACAGGATGCTCTCCACTGCACACCTGTAGAAGGAGGTGAGGACTGGGCTGCTCAGACCAGCTCGTCTCAGCCGTCTGAGGAAGTAGAGTCTCTGATGACCTTTCTTGATCAGGCTGGTGGTGTTGTTGCTCCAGCTGAGGTTATCATTCAAGTGTACACCCAAGTATTTGTAGCTGGAGACCACTTCCACTGCAGATCCACTTATGTTCAGTGGGGTGGGTGTGTTTGTTCCTTCTGAAGTCCACAATCATCTCCTTTGTCTTCTTCACATTCATGTGAAGATTATTCTCTTTGCACCAGCTCTCCAGGTGTTCCACCTCCTGTCTGTAGCTGGACTCATCATTGTTTGTGATGCATCCCACCACCGCTGTATCATCTGCAAACTTAACAATATGACAGCCTGGATGTGTGGGCAGCACGGTGGCACAACTGGTAGAGCTGCTGCCTCTCAGCGAGAAGGTTGCCGGTTCAAATCCCGGTCCGGGGCCTTTCTGGGTGGAGTTTGCATGTTCTCCCCGTGCATGCGTGGGTTTCCTCCGGGTACTCCGGTTTCCTCCCACAGACCAAAAACATGCTTGTTAGGCTGATTGGTGACTCTAAATTGACCCTAGGTGTGAGTGTGAGAGTGGATGGTTGTTTGGTGTGAGTGAGACAGGTCCCTCTTGTAAATGAGTCCCCGTGACTCAACGAGGCTAGCCTGTATAAATAAAGGTTGAATGAATGAATGTGGCTGTACAATCATATGTGAGCAGAGTGAACAGAAGGGGGCTCAGCACACATCCTTGAGGAGAGCCAGTGCTGAGGGTTATGGTGGAGGAGGAGAAGTTGTGGATCTTCACGGACTGTGGTCTGTCTGTTAAGAAGTCTAGTACCCAGTTACAAATAGAGGGGCTTAGTCCAAGTGTAGATAGTTTGTCTATCAGAGTTTGGGGGATCATGGTGTTGAAGGCAGATGTGAAGTCCACAAAGAGCAGACGCACGTATGAGTCCTTCTGATCCAGGTGGGTGAGAGCAGTGTGGACCACAAATAGAAAGTTTTAAATTGACCTACCTTTTGATGCTAAAATTATACTGTTTGGTTTCGTTTGTCCAAATATTTCAAGTAAGAAAGTTTTTGTTGTAAATTTAATACTACTCAGCCAAATTTTACATCCACAGCTGTAAATTCTCCTTGCTAAAACCTAGATTTATAGTCCATCCATCCATCCATCTTCTTCCGCTTATCCGGGGTCGGGTCGCGGGGGTAGCAGCCTAAGTAGGGAGGCCCAGACTTCCCTCTCCCCAGCCACTTGGAGCAGCTCCTCCGGGGGAATCCCAAGGCGTTCCCAGGCCAGCCGAGAAACATAGTCCCTCCAGCGCGTCCTGGGTCTTCCTCTGGGTCTCCTCCCGGTGGGACGTGCCCGGAACACCTCACCAGGGAGGCGTCCAGGAGGCATCCTAACCAGATGCCCGAGCCACCTCAACTGGCTCCTCTCGATGTGGAGAAGCAGCGGCTCTACTCCGAGTCCCTCCCGGATGACTGAGCTTCTCACCCTATCTCTAAGGGAGAGTCCAGCCACCCTGCGGAGAAAACTCATTTCAGCCGCTTGTATCCGAGATCTTGTTCTTTCGGTCATAACCCAAAGCTCATGACCATAGATGAGGGTGGGAACGTAGATCGATCGGTAAATTGAGAGCTTTGCCTTTTGACTCAGCTCTCTCTTCACCACGACAGACCGGTACAGCGCCCGCTTCACTGCGGACGCTGCACCTATCCGCCTATCGATCTCACGCTCCAGTTTTCCCTCATTCGTGAACAAGATCCCGAGATACTTAAACTCCTCCACTTGGGGCAGGACCTCCTCCCCGACCCGGAGAGGGCATGCTACCCTTTTCCGGCCCAAGACCATGGCCTCGGATTTGGTTTTTAGTCGAATTAGTGTTTTCTAATTATATTTCCTCTTACTTAGCTACTTTAAAGTATTGTACTAATGCCAAAGCTTTAAGAACTAAAACAATCTGTAACGAATTTCTGTTGTAAGCTGCCCAAAACACATTTTTGTTTTTGTTTATGTGCCTTTATACCTTTAAGTGAGAGGCAGTCTCAGGAAGATTAATCCTCATAAAGCAACCGGACCAGACAACATCCCAGGGAAAGTTCTGAAGGAATGTGCGGACCAGCTCTGTGAGGTGCTGGCTGACATCTTCACCACCTCACTTGCACTGGAGTCAGTTCCCACCTGCCTGAAGACCGCGACCATCATCCCAGTCCCAAAGAGCTCCACAGTGACTGGTCTGAATGACTATAGACCGGTGGCCCTCACCCCGATAGTCGCTAAATGTTTTGAGAAACTGGTCATGTCCCACATCAAGACAACCGTCAACATCAACGAGGACCCTCATCAATACGCATACCGTGAGAACCGATCAACAGAGGACGCCATTTCTTCCGTGGTCCACACTGCTCTCACCCACCTGGATCAGAAGGACTCATACGTGCGTCTGCTCTTTGTGGACTTCACATCTGCCTTCAACACCATGATCCCCCAAACTCTGATAGACAAACTATCTACACTTGGACTAAGCCCCTCTATTTGTAACTGGGTACTAGACTTCTTAACAGACAGACCACAGTCCGTGAAGATCCACAACTTCTCCTCCTCCACCATAACCCTCAGCACTGGCTCTCCTCAGGGATGTGTGCTGAGCCCCCTTCTGTTCACTCTGCTCACATATGATTGTACAGCCACACTTCCAGGCTGTCATATTGTTAAGTTTGCAGATGATACAGCGGTGGTGGGATGCATCACAAACAATGATGAGTCCAGCTACAGACGAGCTCTGTGAGGTGCTGGCTGACATCTTCACCACCTCACTTGCACTGGAGTCAGTTCCCACCTGCCTGAAGACCGCGACCATCATCCCAGTCCCAAAGAGCTCCACAGTGACTGGTCTGAATGACTATAGACCGGTGGCCCTCACCCCGATAGTCGCTAAATGTTTTGAGAAACTGGTCATGTCCCACATCAAGGCAACCGTCAACATCAACGAGGACCCTCATCAATATGCATACCGCGAGAACCGATCAACAGAGGACGCCATTTCTTCCGTGGTCCACACTGCTCTCACCCACCTGGATCAGAAGGACTCATACGTGCGTCTGCTCTTTGTGGACTTCACATCTGCCTTCAACACCATGATCCCCCAAACTCTGATAGACAAACTATCTACACTTGGACTAAGCCCCTCTATTTGTAACTGGGTACTAGACTTCTTAACAGACAGACCACAGTCCGTGAAGATCCACAACTTCTCCTCCTCCACCATAACCCTCAGCACTGGCTCTCCTCAGGGATGTGTGCTGAGCCCCCTTCTGTTCACTCTGCTCACATATGATTGTACAGCCACACTTCCAGGCTGTCATATTGTTAAGTTTGCAGATGATACAGCGGTGGTGGGATGCATTACAAACAATGATGAGTCCAGCTACAGACAGGAGGTGGAACACCTGGAGAGCTGGTGCAAAGAGAATAATCTTCACATGAATGTGAAGAAGACAAAGGAGATGATTGTGGACTTCAGAAGGAACAAACACACCCATGCCCCACTGAAAATAGGTGGGTCTGCAGTGGAAGTGGTCTCCAGCTACAAATACTTGGGTGTACACATGAATGATAACCTCAGCTGGAGCAACAACACCACCAGCCTGATCAAGAAAGGTCATCAGAGACTCTACTTCCTCAGACGGCTGAGACGAGCTGGTCTGAGCAGCCCAGTCCTCACCTCCTTCTACAGGTGTGCAGTGGAGAGCATCCTGTGCTCCAGCATCAACGTGTGGCATGGAGGCTGCACAGTTGAAGAGAGGAAAGCTCTGCAGAGAGTGGTGAAGGCTGCACAGAAGTCTGTTGGAGTCAGTCTCCCCACCATCACAGACATTTACACCTCCAGATGCAGGAAAAGAGCCACCTGCATCATGAAAGACCTCACTCATCCAGCACACTCACTCTTTGCCCCACTCCCCTCAGGACGGAGGTTGAGGAGCATCAAGTGTAGAACCACTAGACTGAGGAACAGCTTCTACCCTGAGGCTGTTAGACTCATGAATAAATAAATAATAAGAATAAACACTGCAAAATATCACATCATGCTGATGCTGATCTGTTTTCTTGTTGCTGTGTTCATCTGTGACCATCTGCTCATACAGACTCATGTTCGTGCTGCTGTTTATAATGATGTTTTTCTACTACATTAGGGCTTAGTGTATTACTAGTTGATGTTTTTCTTAGTTAATTCTAGATGTTATTACTGTTTTTCTCTTGCATTTGTTGTTGGATGTAACTGGGACCCCGTGTACATAATCTCGTTTTCATCACATGTACCACATGGGCGGCCGTGGTGTAGTGGTAATGGCAGTCGTCTCCCGATCGGAAAGTTGGCGGTTCGACTCCCGGGACCCGCACCATGTGTCGTTGTGTCCTTGGGCAAGACACTTAACCCTGAGTTGCTCCCGGTAGGACTGGAAAGCACCTTGCATGGTAGTCTGCCGCCACCGGTTTATGAATGTGTGTAGCATTCAATATATGTGTAGCACTTTGAGATTTTCAGTAATGAAAAGTGCGTTATAAATTGAATTAATTATTATTATTATACCACATGCGGTGCAAATGCAATAAAGACTCTCTGACTCTGACTCTGACTTTATTCTCTTTTGTGCTATGCATGCCTTAAGTCTCGAGCCATGTTTGACATTGTAAGTTTTTTTGTACTTGTTTCTTTTATAAATAAATAAATAAATAAATAAAAAAAGAAGCTTTATACTACCTTATGTATAGCAAAAACACTATACTCATGAATTGGAAAAATAAAAATAATCTTTGTATTAAAGACCTTTTGTTGGGTTAAATCAGTCATGAGACAGCCTGTACCTCCACATCAGACCATTCTCTATTAGAGCTGTCATAGGGCCGGAAATCCACGGCCCTACCCTACCCGAGCCCTTAGTTTAATTACCCAAGCCCGAGGGAGCCCGCTGATTTCCTAGAAATCACCGCCCGACCCGACCCTACCCGATTAAAAAAAAAAAACAACAAAAAAAAAACACTACGTTTATTTATTAAGCTTTTACTGCGTTCTCCCACTCAGCAAAAGAACTTGATGTTGTTCTTCTGTGTTTTGATGGAGGAGGTGTGAGCGCGCTGCTCGCGGTGACTTTTGATGTTGAAGCTTCAGGAAGTTCAGGTGCGGCAACTTGTTCCGCCGCAGATGAGAGCAGTGTGCGGACGTGAGCGTGCACCTGACGCACGTCAGCTGGTGACATCATTTTGAGCTTGTTAAAGTTAGGCCACAGAAATAATGCAACTCTGTGCAAGTCGTGGATAATAATTTTGCGCTCCAGCACTTCTGCATGTCTGCGGCGCAGAAACGCCTGCTGCGGAGAGTCTGTGTGTGAGGACTGGCAGTGTTGCTTCAGTTTCTCATTCCAGAGACAAACCAGGTTGATGGTGGGATATTTGTCACCCTCCAGTTCTCTCTGTGCACGGTAAAATGGTTCGAGAAATGTCACTAAAAAGTCCAGCATGTCGGGGGAGACGCTGTCCAGGCGCGCCTGCTCTCTGGCTGAGTTGCGCAATTTAGTGGCTGCGCTGCGGTTTTCACCATCTAAATTCACTCTATTAATTATTTCCTCATCAGTAAACTTACTGCCTTATATTCTTTACAAGCAGATTAAAACAATTTTATATTGTGTGCATTTTTATTTAGTTTTGTTTGTGCTGTATGATTAAAAAAAAACACATCAAAGCCCGAGCCCGACCCGGCCCGCCAATCAAACGCAAAAATATGGCCCTACCCTACCCGAAGTCGGGTAGGGCTCGGGTAGGGTAGGGCTCGGGCGAAGAAACGACACCTCTATTCTCTATGGGCTTCTTTGATCGTGAAAAATTACAGCAAATAGAATGAAAGTTTAGTGCTCCGTTTGTGCAGGTTTGTGCCATTACAATTTTTGTTTGTGCTGCTTTGGTTTATGAGATATTAAAAATTATTTTTAGGTCATCCAAACGGAGCACTAAAAAAGTAGACCACTTTGGTTTGAATTGGAACAAGATCGGGGGATGGTGACATCACGGGCCAAATTTATAATAATTAATAATAATAATAATTTGTCACATTTGTCATCTGTGTATGTTTCCCATACTTGACAGACGAAATTGGTCTTCTGCCTTTAACCCAACCACCAGAGTCAGAGTCAGAGTCAGAGTCAGAGAGAATTTATTGTCATTTGCACCGCATGTAGTACATGTGTTGAAAACGAGATTATGTACACAGGGTCCCAGTTACATCCAACAACAAATGCAAGAGAATACAATAATAACATCTAGGATTAACTAAGAGAGACATCAGCTAGTAATACACTAAGCCCTAATGTAGTAGAAAAACATCATTATAAACAGCAGCACGAACATGAGCAGATGGTCACAGATGAACGCAGCAACAAGAAACAGATCAGTACAGTATCAGTATGATGTGACATTTTGCAGTGTTTATTCTTATTATTTATTTATTCATGAGTCTGACAGCCTCAGGGTAGAAGCTGTTTCTCAGTCTAGTGGTTCTACATTTGATGCTCCTCAACCTCCGTCCCGAGGGGAGTGGTGCAAAGAGTGAGTGTGCTGGGTGAGTGAGGTCTTTCATGATGCAGGTGGCTCTTTTCCTGCATCTGGAGGTGTAAATGTCTGTGATGGTGGGGAGACTGACTCCAACAGACTTCTGTGCAGCCTTCACCACTCTCTGCAGAGCTTTCCTCTCTGCAACTGTGCAGCCTCCATGCCACACGTTGATGCTGGAGCACAGGACGCTCTCCACTGCACACCTGTAGAACGAGGTGAGAACTGGGCTGCTCAGACCAGCTCGTCTCAGCCGTCTGAGGAAGTAGAGTCTCTGATGACCTTTCTTGATCAGGCTGGTGGTGTTATTGCTCCAGCTGAGGTTATCATTCAAGTGTACACCCAGGTATTTGTAGCTGGAGACCACCTCCACCGCAGATCCACCTATATACAGTGGGGTGTGTGTGCACCACCACCAGGTGGTGCAGCGAGCAGCGTAGTCGCGCTCGGGGAGCTGGAGAATTAGATGTGCACTCAGACACCCCAAGGTGTGTAGTGGCCGGGGCCGGGGCGCGAACCCGCGTCCTTCGGGTCCCAAGTCAAAAGCCCTGCCACTACACCATCTTGGCTCCTAACTTATAATATCACATAAAACAAAGGAGCACAAACGATGGTTTTAACAGCACAAACCTGCACAAACGGAGCACTAACCACTCATTCTGTTTGCTGGAATTTTTCACGTGGGTGGGTGGTCAGCTTCACTCAGCTGTCTGTACCGGCGCACATCTTGCTCCAAATAAAACAAAGTGGTCTACTTTTTTAGTGCTTCAGTTGTGCAGGTTTGTGCCATTAAAACCGTTGTTTGTGCTGCTTTGGTTTATGAGATATTACAATTTATTTTTAGGTCATCCAGAGGTCACCATCACCCCATCTTGCTCCAAATCAAACCAAAGGATCTACTTTTTTGTGCTCCGTTTGTGCAGGTTTGTGCCGTAATTTATTTATTTTTTTGTTCTACTTTGGTTTACGATATATTAAAAATGATTTTGAGGTCATCCAGAGGTCACCATCCCCCCCTCTTGCTCCAGATCAAACCAAAGTGGTCTATTTTTTAGTGTGTCAGTTGTATAGGTTTGTGCTGTTAAAATTTTCATTTGTGCTGCTTTGGTTCATGAGATATTAAC
>JBBPBX010008731.1:0-12165 GCA_038048925.1 Garcialebias charrua
ACAGAGAGAAGAAATATGTTTATAAAAAAAGCTACATACTGCAACTTTAAAGAAATCTAAAATAAAAATAAAACTTAAAGAAATTTTAAACTAAAATAATTTTAAAAGTAAAGGTAACTTCTTGCACTAAAACTTTCTCAAAACAACTCTTAAAGTGTGGAAAATCAATTATTGAAAACACACAGCAAAGAAAAAGCTCTTTTATGAGCTAGGTCTTTTATAGACCAAAAACAGAATGCATAATAACTAAAATCGTTCTGCATTTTCTCTCGGCAAGTTGGCATACTCAGGACGTCGCATTTGATGCAGAGAAAGCATGTTTGTCGGCAGAAATCCTGCTGTTCCATCTCAGTCTGGCTCTGTATCACTCTGTCACCCAGACAAGTGAGCGGCCCACGGAAGATTCTGGAATCCTGCTGTCTCATTTCAGGTATCATCCTGCCCCGAGATGGTCTTTAGCCAGCGTTTCGACTCTCAGTGCTTCCAGCAGGGGTCCCCAACAAAACCAGACTCCTGGGTGGGGTCAAACTCCCTCAGTATGCTCATCACACCTGGAAGTCTTTTCTGTGATGTTGACCTGAGCAGAATCAAAAATTTGTACAAATTCACAAATAATGTTTACATATTTTTAATTCCCACACTCGTATTAGTAAAGTGTTAGTTTTAGTATTAGTTTTAGACAAATCACCTCAACAATAGAACATTTTCCCAAAAACTTATGCCATTACTCAGTTTAGTTTCTGAGTTCAAAACAGGATCGTCAAGAGTCCCGGCACAGACAATTATTATTCTTAATTTTTGCTTACCTCATGGGGTCTGTGGAAGGAACTTCATTTACGCATGAGCAGAATATATAACTCAAATGATCACCTTACCCATAAAAGTACAATAAAACATTAAAAATGTTTCTGAGTCTAAAAAATACAGAACTACCAACGTCTCCAATCAAACCCTGATCAAGTCCACCTTAGGGACCTGTGGTTTGATCCTGTTGTCTTAGTTAAAATCTTCGTCTAGTTAGTTTTTCGGGGCGTCCCCCTAGGTTTCTTGGATCTGTGCACATTTCAACAGGAGAAAGAGAAAATGTTTGTTAAATAGGTATATACAGTATACAGAAGCAATGTAGTTTGTATAAATGTCAATGTGGTTGTATATACAAAATAAAGCAATGTAATTTGTATAAATGTCAATCTTTTAAATTACCTCTTAAATGCTATTAATGTCATCTTTTAAATTGTCTTTTAAATGCCTATAAATGTCATCTTTTAAATTATCTTTTAAATGCTATAAACGTCGTTTTTTTATTTTATTATCTTTTAAATGCTATAAATGTCATATTTTACAATCCCTCCTTTGAAACAGTTTAAATATAAACCTAGAACTTTAGAATCATAAAACTAAATTCCATTCCTATATCATTTTAATCTAAACAATCAACAATTACATAAATTTAAATCCCTTGTAATCAATCAAACAGACCAGTTATCTCAGTTCCAAGAGTAAAAGCAGAACAGATGTTTTTATACTAAATCAAACATGTAGGAAGCTCTTCCTGTACAGGTCTCTTTTGCAAGTGAGTCCCTACTCACTGACCTGTAAAAACAAAATATATGAAATATTAAAATTTCTACGTTTAAGAAATTTGAAATAGTTTTCATCTAAAAGCAGACTGCTAAAACTCATGATATCAGCCTATGTGTCATTTCCTTGTATGTTTAAAAATACCATACCATACCATACCATACCATTTTATTTATAAAGCACTTTCAACAGGAACAAGTCCACACCAAAGTGCTGAACAAACAAACACGTAACAGGCAACACAGACAATGAAGTACAACACGAAAAACATAAAAACATTGCAGATCATAAGTAAAACGATCAAATATAAATCAGCTGGCATTGAAAGCAATGGAGTAGTAGTGAGTTTTTAACCGGGATTTGAAAACTGAGAGGGAGGGGGCCTGTTTGATGAGCAGCGGTAACTCGTTCCAGAGTCTTGGGCCTGCTACAGAGAACGCCCTGTCACCCCTGCGCTTAAGGCGAGTTTCTGGAACTCTTAAGAGTACCCGGTCCTCTGACCTCAAAGCACGTGGAGGGACATATGGGTGTATCAGATTCGAGAAAAATGAGTCTATGTGCGTGCTTATTCATGTAACAGCAAAATGCAACTTTGACCCCTGAAAACTGGCTATTGTGTCACCATCATATACATCAAATGCAAAACTGATATTTCATCTGGGCTCCAGTTTTCATTCAGTGACTTCTGACAGCTTTGACCACCACTGTAGCTTGACCAGCACCGCTCCTCCTTTTTGCCTGTGTACACTGTATGTTCAAGAGTTTAAAAGTTCATGAGTTCATTCAAAAGTTCTGTGTGCAACATCACAGTCATACAGCAAGACTTGTCTGGATGTGTTTGTCTGTCAACTGGACAAGGTTTCACATAGCTCAGCTTGACCCATCTCAGTTTGTGTTCAGCTATGCGAGGCGCTTTTTAGTCCAGGCTCCACTTGAGGCAGTGTAGTTCTTTCAGGTGTTTTTCATAAAAGTCACACTTGATAGTAGACTTGTATCAATTTATACATGTGAATATCTTATTTGGTTATCAAAAACCAGAGGTTCCGGATGTAAAAACCACAATGCTGTTTGTAGGTGTCTGTTCTGATCACATCATGACACCTGTTTTCCAATCTAAATTGAGAATCACTTTTCTGATTCAAAACCCTATTAAATACAATTAAATCAATGTATTTTAGCCAATCCTATTTTTGGAACATCTGTCAGCATCTACCCATCAAACGAGCCATCCTCTTTGCACAAAAAGGGATTTCAAACCACTCTACAAAGTAAAAGCACTCAATTTCAAAATAAAAACTTTAATTTAACTTGAACCAAAACTCAAAACCAAATTTCCTATATACATTCATACATCTTTAAATTCATAAATCCTTGCAGTTCACCACTATGCTTGTCATGCATAACCCAAAACAGTATCTATTTAATTAAATTCAATCAAGTATATGTAATAGCACTATTACCACCGAAGTCCTCTTCAGGCACTTCACAAAGCATACACAAAGGTCAACTTAGTACTAATCAAAGTATTTTCAAAATGGTTTCCCTTATTAAAGACAGGTGGGGCCAACTATTTCTGAAATCTGATCAAGTCACTAACCGTGTTTGCATCTATTTTCAATTCAAACCCCGAGCGAACCCTTGAAATTTTGCAAAAATGCAAACAAAAATCAATGAGAATCAGAAGTGTCTCCCTCAACTGGCCCGAAACGCATCCACCAGGCCACGCAAAGTGGCATTACATCAGACATCAGCGTCATTACGTCAGACGTCAGCGTTACGCATGTCTACAGTAAACAGGAAGTAGCGGTTGAAAACAGAACCCGACCACATATCTCGGCAAAATGTAGAGAATATTTCAGGTACGTGTTGCTATCGGGCAAGTTGTATTTATTCTGTCATGCCAACTAGTTTTAGCGATGTTACATGTTGTCCGGAGACGAAGTCACGTGACGTGAATGTTCGCTACGGCAGAACTGAGTCGGCAAATCTGTTTCCATCTCTCGTTTTGCGCATCAGCTCTGTTTCAAAACCCCCAAAAACCACCTCAAGCGAGCGTATCAACTTTTGAGCGAATTAGAGGAAGTTAACTCAAATTTTGCCGTTTTCATTCAGCTTTTCTGATGCGATGCTTAAAAATGCGCATCTAGAAACCTTGATGGAAACACTGCTACTGTTCCACCTAGCCGTGTGTGTGTGTGTGTGTGCACGCGCATGTGTGCGTGTGTGTGTGTGTGTGTGTGTTTGTGTGTGTCACCCCAGGCCAAGGTGTGGTCTTCACAGATGACAACCACAACTCAGTGTTCCCTGAGGCACGAAACCGGTCCGTTGTTTGTTTCACCCAAAATGCAAAAATACCTGTTTTTAGCTCAGACAGTTTCACAGAAAAATAGTTTTAGTTCAGAAAAGCTGGACAACAAGCAATCCTATTTTAAAGTAACTTTGCAGAAAATTTCCTGTTGCTCTCTCCAAAATAAAGTACAAACAACTGTTTTTGTCAGTCAGGTCTATTTCAAAAGAGTTAGCTCTATTTTATTTATTTATTTATTTTATCCGATCTTATTATTTTTTTTATTTTTTTTTTCGAGCATGGGTGCTTTTTAGGTCATCTATCTGACATCTTATATCTTTCTGCGTTATGTTTTTTTCATTCATGCATGCATTCAACATTACATACATACACAAAACAATTTTAAAACAATCTGCACATCTACCTATTTTTAGCTGAAACCACACTCCGTATCAAATTCTAGATTTTTGACTAGATTTTTCCTCACACATAAGTTCTTGGTAAAAATCGTATCCAATTCCAGAGTTTTGACAAGATTTTTTCCTCACACATTTAAGTTCTTGGTAACAATCAATCTTAAAGCTCTTTATCCTATCGTTAAAATAGCCGTGTACATCATACTATTAACTTTGAAAAATAGGAATATCTCTTTTTAAAATCATGAGGTCTAGGTTCAGCTTTGAACTTGTTCTGTACCGTATTTTTCAACGTACAAGGAATTCCTATTTATACTCACTGCTTGTTAAGTGTGTAATGTTCGGTCATCCGTCAGGCTGCCACGGTGGCATAGATTTCAGGCCTTGCTGGCCTGATAGAAACGATCGATCTTCCAGGGCTGTGAGACTAGCCATGCGCATGGACTTTCAGCTTTGCCTTCATCAAAAGCCATCGTGAACAGGTGTGAGGATCCCGGGTCTTCGGCACCAAGAAATGATGAGTTTTCTCAAACCAAACCCTGCAGCAACTTTTCTACTAAAAAAGTAATCACATACATGACAAGAGTTAACAGTGGTATATTAACTTTGCAAAGTTGGGACCGTTCTCCTAAAAAGTCGGGGAACGAGTCCACTTTGAAAAAGCCGACATCCACCTTTTATTTGCTCAGTGGAGTGGATACGAAACAGGTTCTGACCGTTTTTACACAATAGCTTTTGGTTAGTTTCGGCCAAACTCAGGACCAACAGAAAACATTATTTGGTGCTTCTGTTATTTTCAGTAAACAACATTGTGTGTTGTATTGAACGCCTTTTTGATTGTTGTGTAAGACAACTACAGCAAACCCTCGAGTTACGTCAGGGATTGGGACCTACGGGTGTGACTTAGGTCGATGTTGTCGTACCTCGCTGACCAAAAAACATCCCTGTCGTAGGTCCGCGTTTCTGACATAGGTCGCGGCTATACCGCTAACGGAGCGCCGCACACATATTTAACGGCATGAGACTGAACAAGCAGACATACTAGGCCATAAACATGCACAGAACTTTACATGTACAGTAAATGAATACTGTACAATAAATAAAAAATATAATGTCTTACTTTGAGCTGGTCAAAGCCTGCCTTCGTCTTTTAGCATCAGCTCGCACCCGTCCGAGCTCCCCCAGCTTCCTTACGCTCCACACGCACACACGTGGTCAAAACTGTTTAAAAGAAGGACTGTTAGCTTCTTAACTTCATACATTTGGAGCCAGAAAAAAAAAACTTACTGAAAGCCGTTTCTCCGCGATGTTCCTCCATCCAAAACAAGCTGCTCGGGGTTAGCTACGGTTAGGCCCCGCCATTAGCAGCAATGGTTAGCATGTCAGTTCATTCAAAAAGGCTGTCGGCTTTGTATCTCCGCGTTAGCTCGGTGTCCCCCGACATCTTAGGCTGCCAGGCGGACATTTGCGGCGAGCTCCCGGCCGCAGATGGCCCCTCCGCGGCATGTCGGCTCGGTGTCTTCGCCTGTGTTAGCTGCTCTGTTAGCTGCTGTCGTTAGCATGTCGGGCGGCGTTGTGGGAGCGATCGCGGGGCGATCCGCGGCTGCTCCTCCGGGCCTGAGACGTCCACAGAGTTGACCGAGTGTTTCCAGCTAATTTATCCGTATGAGGCAACCCTGATCGGACACACGGTCCTCTAGAGCCAGCTGACAGGAGCCTCTATTGTGGAGCTCCATTGACCGGACTTGACAATTGTAAAATGGCGACCGGAAACGACCGGAAGTTGCGTAAATACGATAAAATTGTAATAAAAACATAATATTAATAATTATACTTTATTTATAAAGCCATTTAAAACAACCACAGCTGCAACAAAGTGCTGTACACATGAAATTAATAACATTTAAACACAAAAAATATATAATAATATATATTTTTTTTAATCATATTTTAATTAAATATGATAAAATCGTAAGTCTGAGTTGCCGTAGGTCGCGGGTGTCGTACCTCGAGGGTTTCCTGTATTTCTCAGGGAGTGACTAGATAGATACTTGTTTCATGTTTATAATTTTTTAGATGATGTTCTAAGTTTTTAGATGATAAACATAAAAATACTCTAACAATTAACTTATATCTCTGTTGGCACAATAACTTAAAGTTTAGTTACTTAAAATAAGAAAGTTTCATAGAAGAGAAAATGGAGGATGAAAGGAAAGTAGTCATGAGGAGAGGCATTATCTTGACGTGTTTTAACCGTGTTTTAACGTGTTTTTCCGCTCGACTCGGTCGAATGGACATCAACGTTTTACCTGTGCAAAGATTCTTGGTTTCTGCTTCGGTAAACTTGTCCCAACCTCACGTGCATGAACTGTCATTTCGTGCTATGGCTTACAGGCGACCGGCGTCCATTTTTGCAACGGCGCGCAAACAAGACGGCTTCCACCTCACCGAAGTAACAACCTCAGTTCGAGTTGGCTTTTCAAGATAAAAGCTTCCTTGAAAGAATTTCATTAGATGGAGCTTTCCAGCTCTTGAAGATGACTTATAACTTGGCATGTTATAAGTCTTTAACTGAATGACGTGTCCTTGGCGTGTGACTGGCGTTCATTCAGCTCTTGGGGAAACCTCATGGCTTGAGGTCCACAGCAGACTCTGTCAGTTCCAGCTTAGCTTAGAACTTTTAGAAAGGATCTGTTATCAGACTTGTTCTTCCCCGATTGGTCCAAACAAACCAGTGGAAGAGTTAGTGCATGAAGGTCACTTGGAAGAGAGGATTGTTTTTAAAAAGTTGTTTAGAATGAAGAGAGAGAACAGATTAGACTGGAGCCAGCTTCATAAAACAACTGATTAAAACTGTGTTCTAACTTCTAACAAACTGAGGAGTTCAGTCTGACATATTAATTCACTTTCACCGTTTGATTCATCATATGAAGTGATCAACATTTTGAAATAGCATAAAACATGATCAAACAATGACAAGTTATTCTCAGAATTAATTCTGAATTAACACACATTAAAAGGAAGTCTCTTCTGAAATAATATGTTTTCAAATAAATGTAATAAAATAGTGTTAAAATGTCTCTCTGCATGAATGAGTGAGAGGTGTTTCAAATATAGTTCAGAGACATGCTTAAAGTGTATCAGTGATCAGGGATCTGATCCACTACAGTCCCCCCTTTTGGAAGTCATCGCCTGTCCATGGAGATTAGTTCCAACACAAAAGGATACCACCAAATGTCTCTGATCTTGATATAATCCAGCAAGTGGAAAAATCAAAAATTATAATCCCATAATGTTTTTGGAAATTCCATACTGTTCGTAGGTAATCCCATAGCGGAAAGCTTTTAATCCTTTGGAAAACAAAGTCTTATAATCCACAGCAGTAATTCCACAGCGGTAATTCCATATCGATTAGAGTTGTTGATTTCATCAGCAACAATTGTTTTTATCAGCATGTAGAGGGGATCCCTCGATTGACGCAGAGGAGGCGACCCTTGGATGAAGGTTGAAGACCAACGTTGGAGTAGCAGGTCCCCATATCGAAGGTTGAAGGTTGTTGGTTTCCAGTCCGTGCCACTCTGGTTCTATGTGTCATGCATTTATGTGGTTTTAGGTGGGCTTATGATTAGGATTTTACATTAGCCTTACCTATATGCACCTGGTATGTAAGCTAACATGGTTTAGATCAGCTACAATTACCAATTATGGGATGGATCATGCATCAAAGTTAAATATAGGGATCTACGTCTATAGACGGTTCAGGAGGGCTTCTGTAACGAAGGCCTCTTCTTCCAAACTATTCCTCCATTCATAACTTAGCTTAAAGTTAAACGAAAATAGAAAAGAAAATATAGTTTGGTCTAAATGTCTGTTGTCCTTTAAGACGACGACGTAGGTTTTGGTATTCCCTATAAATTTAGAAGTCTATGGTGAGACTCATCAAAATGAATAGATAATCTAGAATAGAATCAATCGAATCGGTTCAAATTAGAAATTACGAGGCCAGTGTAGTTTATGGTACCTAAAGTAGCTATAAACTACATTGACTCTTCATTGACTGAGGTTTAACAAATGAAACTGCATGTTGGCATAGTTAAATCCATTTAAGTCTTTAACTAACATTAATAAAAACCTCTTTTGGCTGGGAGTGTTCAGAAAACAATACCAAGTTTCAATAACAACAAAAGTAGCAATTAAGCAACTAGAAAACAATGTTTCACTGCTTCAACTCACTCCTGTCGTCAGATTCCAACGTGTATCACACAAAAAAAACAGGTCTTAGCTTTATAACCGATGTCAATTAAATCCTGCGGATTTAAACGGTTGTTAAAGTTAGTTTTTCGTTGTGGGTGTTTAGGCTTAGCGTTTCTAAGTTCTAGTTGGAACGTTTTTTTTAGCAACTAATATAGTTTAAACTGTTTAGTTTATTTACTATCATGCGCTTGGACGACCTTATTTTCCCATGAAGTCTGTGAGTTTGTGAGATCTTTGTAGTTTGTGGGTTATTGAAATCTTTGTCCTGGGCATGACCTAACATCACCCCCCTGAGGTCATGGAGGACCACAAACACAGGTGAGGACGTCCGTCCATGGGCACAAGCCAGGATGCCATTGTTTAGATTTCGGCCAACGTTTCTTCTTACGTTTACCTCTTTCTGTGTAATTCAGGTGTGTCACAACTGTCGGCGCAGTCGCAGGTATGTCTGAATGTTCAGACTGCGACGGGTCACTGTCGTTGTTGAGTGTGTTTTCCCACTTCTTGACTGAAGAGGGGCTCTTTGAGTCTGTAAGAACTATGTCATTTCTGATTAGTTCTGGATTCAAATGTTCTTGAACCAAGGTTTCATCGAAAGCTTGGCTGGTTGCCGATTTATCTGTCCCAGAGGACAGTACATCGTCTACGGTGTGGGTCCGTGGATCTCCACACCTTCGTCTACCTGTGGTAGGTAGTGTTCAGCGAGTGCAGATTGTTCCAGCTCGTAGAGGATGTTCTCATGTTGGGCCAGGGTTGGGTCCAACTGTTGGGTCTCTTCTGCCTCATCTCTATTTGAAGGTTCACTTACCGAGCTTGTGATCTCGGTTGAAGAGTCATCCGTGCCTTCGGCAGTACCATCTGTTAGACAGACAGTGTCATGACCTTCAGGATCTTGTTGACTGTCAGCATTTTGTTTGCTGTCAACATCTATATTGTCAACATCTGTGCCATCTGTGTCGATGTTATCAATATTAACTGTATGCTCTGAGTTTTTGTGAAAGATAGTGCTGCACAGCGCTCCAGGTTGGTCAATGTTGAGAGTGTCATTATCAATGATAACGCCACTCAGTGTATCAGGTTGGTCAAGCACTGTAACATTCAAATCTACTAACAAACTACTTACTTCCTCTGTCTCCTCCGAGCATAGAGGTGTTGGGACATTATTCTGGACATTCGTGACTCTTTGCATGTCTCGAACTGTTCTGTTTGAGGCGCGGGAGGTGCAGTTCTGAGGTTCGGGGGTTTCTGTTGGGACCACGCATTGTTACATGAGTTTAGGTCCTCATACTTCAATTTCTTTTGAAGTTCACCCACCGGTAGACCTTGGTTTTCACCCACATTTTGGGGTTCATCGCTTGTCTCAGACTTTTCAATCTGAGGTGCACTAAACCATTGTGAGTCATTGTTCCAGCTGGCACCAACATTTTGTTGTTTGTCAGTTTGAAAATCTTGTTTATTCTTGCTTGCATTATCCAACTCTTCTAACAACCAACGTATGTTCTCTATCTCCTCTGAGGTCAGAGGGCCTTTAATACGACAGTGTTTATTCTCGCTTTCTATAGGAGAGAGAACCTCTTCTATTTTTAGCGACTGGGATACGACATTTTGACCTGGGCACATCTCAGAGGGATTTTTGCTTTGCATGTGAGCCTCAAAAGCCTTTATAGCACACCGTTTTATTGCTTTTTGTCTAAACTGACGTTGTAACTCAAGGCCTTTTTGGAGAAGTTTTTCTCTTTCTCGCAAGTCTTTCTGCCTTATCAATTTAATCTTTGCTTTGAGCAGCTTTAAAGTGTCAGCTTTGCCTTGCATGTGAGCATCAAAAACCTTTACAGCACCCTGTTTTATTTCATCCAAAGATGTTACTTCTAATTGACACCAGGTGTCCAATGGCAACTTGAATCTAATATCAGAGATTAGATTATTTCTGAAAACAGATTTGAAAAGCGTCTGCTCTTCCAGGCCCGGTTCCTTTATGTCGCCTGAATACGCCTTGAAAATCCTGTCATAGAAACGCAATGGATGTTCATCTTTTCTCTGCAAGACATTTCGGGCAGCTAAGTAGTCACCACACAATGAGAGAGGTTTTCTCTCTGTGCAAGGTGCAGGGGGAGCAGGTCCTCGGCTTTGGGGTTCCTCTTGGGATCCCTTGTTGAATGAGTCTACTAGAGGCACATATTGTATGAGCCTTGGACGCGCACCTTCTTGAACTTCCATCTTTGTTTGGATTTTTTGTGAAAATCAATAAGACAGTTCGTATTTTAATGTATGCAAATAAATCTTCACTTTTAAAGTAGCACTGAGTCAATCAAACTAACCAGTTGTGTGGTTTAAGTGTTTCACTGTATAATAAGTATTTCTATTCATAGGTACCTTCTTCCAGGACTTACCCTTAATGAACTTGTAAAAGTTAAATGCACTTTTGCAGTGTTAACTTAAATATAACTTATTTTTTAACAACAGTTACTAACTAACCCAAGCATGATTTCTGTTCTACTTACTCAAACACTTTTTAAAATATTTGA
Organism: Garcialebias charrua; assembly: GCA_038048925.1. NCBI lineage: Eukaryota > Metazoa > Chordata > Actinopteri > Cyprinodontiformes > Rivulidae > Garcialebias > Garcialebias charrua. Next base: position 11,064 of record JBBPBX010008731.1, read on the forward strand.
AATAAATGCAATATTCACACTAAAATGTTCCCAAGATGCTGCTCCATCATGCCTTAAAAAGATGTATTGCAGTTTGGCTAAACTCTTTTGCTGTATTTTGACAGTTACCAGGAGTGAAAATGGGATTTCCTGTTTGCTATTTTAAATATTTTTTTATTTAAAATAAACTGGAGTTTTTGTGTGCTCAGCATAACATTACAGATGTTATTCCAAATAAAAATCAGTGATTTTTATTAGGGATGGGGCAGATCCGATCCAGTATCGGTATCGGTATCAGATACCAGCATTATTTAAGTATCGGGTATCGGATCAAACCTGCCGATACTTTTCCGATCCAGCTTCAAAGAGCACTTGTGTTCAATCACAATCTGTGACTGCCCTTTTTAACATTGTGTGAGATAAACCCAATGAAGACACTCTTAAGCCTTACAATAGGGGGTTCCCTATTGTAAGGCTTAAGAGTGTCTTCATTGGGTTTATCTCACACAATGTTAAAATGAATAGTTTGGGTGCAAAAGTTTCATTATACAGAGTCAAATACCTGAACAGTATCGGATCGGGAAAGTATCGGTATCGGTCGATACTGAGTTAATAAGTATCGGATCGGATCGGAAGTGAGAAATGTGGATCGGTGCATCCCTAATTTTTATTAATTTGTTCGTTGACATCCTCAAATTTGTTCTGCTATCTTTTCAACAGCAGATGATGTGCTTAAAGCTTAAAGGGGACCACACATGCAAAATTCACTTTTTAATGTTTTTTTTTTACTCAACTTTGGGTATTTACTTCATAAAAAAACAGTCCTAAGGCCAAAAAAATGCACCCAGTGGTTTATTTACTCTAAGTAGATTTATTTTACTGTGATAAGATAGGTTTCGTTTTGAAATCAATCGCGCTTGTGACGTCACAAGCGCTAGGACAACCCACCCAACCTGAGTCCAGCCCCTCACCTAGCAACCCCTGGTTAGGCTCAACCCACTTCTGTATTAAACACATGACTGTTGTTTTTCATGATTTCATCTCATCTTTTGTTTATATGTTCTTAATTTCATGTGTACAGCACTTTGTTGCAGCTGGTTTTTTTAAATGGCTTTATAAATAA
>JBBPBX010008731.1:29492-43934 GCA_038048925.1 Garcialebias charrua
TTATATATATATATATATATATATATTATATATATATATATTATATATATATATATATATATATATATATATATATATATATATATATATATATATATATATTTATATATATATATATTTATATATAGCCGGCAGCGTTATGCAAAATTTGCACTACACTGCCAACTGAAAAGTAACAAAAATGATCCTAAAAGGATGAAATTACAAAAATCAAAGGATTTATTTAATACTTTACGTACATATATTCTATTCGGCCACGAAATTAACAAAAAATAGAATGAACTTTTAATCCCTAAAACCACTTTTAAATCTCAAATACACGGGTGTGTCGCCACCGCATTTATACATAAAAGTAACCCAAATACATAAAACTAACGACTCACCGTCGAATGGTCGACACAAAACACACAATAAAATCCTCCGGCCACGTTAATTTGGCTTGAAACAGCGGGGTTCTCTGCGGATTTATCCATTAGTAACCCAGCACAACCAACCAGCTGGACACAGAGTTAGCGTCTATAGGTAGTCAACAGATTTAATGAAAAGTAACTAAAATACATAAAAATAACGACTCACCGTCAAATGGTCGACACAAAACACACAATAAAATCCTCCGGCCGCGTTAATTTGGCTTGAAACAGCGGGGTTCTCTGCGGATTTATGAAGAGACCGAGCGCAGCCAGCTAGCCACAGAATTAGCCCCTGAGTTCACCTCTGACCCGGAAGATGTCAAGATGGAATAGTCCATTTTTAGTAGGGGGATAAAGAAATCGACCGTTTTTTTAATTGCGTATTTAATGATCGTTTTCATCGTAACTATAATTATTTTTATGTTAAATGTACATTAACAAGCAGGATCAATGTTAGGGATGTAGGTGACTGGCCGGGGCGCGGCGGGGCCGGGGCCCCATGCTGATGGGATCCCCAGGCAACGGCATCATTTACCTACATGGTAGATCCGAGTCTGTTCTCCCCTCTGCTCCCCCTCACACCCTCCCTCCTCTCTGCTCTTTACGGTGGGGAAAAAGGTAAAACAAGCAGCATAAGAGCTTGTAAATAAGTTTATTGGTTTTTACTGATAGATAATTAGTTATTAGCGGTACTGCATTTTAAATAAAAATAGCACAAATCCGCTTATGAATTATAAAAGTTAGTCAATCCACAAAAACGCTGACAAAAAGTTTAGGTCCACTGTAAGCGGATTAGCGCTTTAGCGCTATCTAGCGTTCATGTGCCCACCACTGATATATAGTAGAAACACCACATCAGAACACCGCAGCGGTCTTCAGCGAGCTTCTCATGATGCATTCTCGAGGTTTCACTGAGCTGACTGAAAGCTGTCAATCATTTCATTAGGCGTGTCAGCAAGTGACCAATCAGCGAGCTCAGTTGAGTCCCCTCCGCGCGCAGCTGCTCATATTAGAACAAGGATCAAGAGCGAGAACGCGAGCGTTTGAAAGCTGATAAAAGCCGAGCTATAGCAGCGAAAACATGCGCACAAAATGCGCGCGTACAGTGGCGTACTTCATGTACGCTCAGGTGTATTCCAGCCTTTAGGCTGACCACAATAATAAGGTCTCATCAGCAACAATGATGAGACGGACTACAGGAACGAGGTGAGCCGCTTGGCCTTGTGGTGCGGACACAACAATCTCACTCTCAATGTGGAGAAGACAAAGGAGATTGTCGTGGACTTCAGGAAGAGGGATGCACAACATGCCCCTCTGACCATCAACAGCACCGCAGTGGAGAGAGTGGACAGCACCAAGTTCCTGGGAGTGCACGTCTCAAAGGACCTGTCCTGGAGCAGGAACACTGCAGCACTGGCCAAGAAGGCTCACCAGCGTCTCTACTTTCTCCGCAAGCTGAAAAGGGCTGGAGCTTCAACCCCCATCATGTGCACCTTCTACAGGGGTGCCATAGAAAGTGTCCTGACCAGCTGCATCACGGTGTGGTTTGGTGCATGTACTGCATCATGCCGCAAGAGCCTCCAGCGCATCGTGAGAGCAGCTGAGAAGATCGTCGGCACCTCCTTGCCCTCACTGCAGGACTTACACAGCAAACGCCTCACTCGGAAAGCCCTCTGCATGGCAGGTGATCCCACACACCCACTACACAGCCGCTTTAGACTGCTGCCATCAGGGAGGAGACTGAGGAGTCTCCAGGCTCGAACCAGCAGACTGAGAGACAGCTCTGTTCATCAGGCAGTCAGAATGCTAAACACTCTGCCTGCTCTGCCTCCCCTCCCATTTGAACTGCCTTAACACAAAAAACTTTCTCACACATTACCACTCAACACAAAGTTTTTAACACTGGACTCTGTGTCATCAAACGGGTTATTCACTAAACTCTCGGTCATGTGCTCATTCAGTTTGCACTACTTCTCATATTTGCACTAATGTTTGTAGTACATTACTGCCTATAGTCATACTACTGTTCACATTCACTGTTTACATTTATTAATACGGTTTACATTTATTACTACTGCTTTACATTTATTACTACTGTTTACATTTACACTAATTTTATATACACTACTGCAGATACATATACAGCATTCTCTGACTAGCCTTATCTAAGGATGCCAAATGTGCCTTATGTGCCTCACTGCATATGCCACTTTGCCTATATACCAACATCAAATACCTCATACATATACTGTGTACATTAACTTATATGCTGCTGTGCCACTCTTTGCAAATGTCAATGCTAGAACCTTCAGTTTATTTTATAGATATACTTTTTATACTACTATGCAAAAACTCAGGACAGTATTACACTTTTATTATTTCATTTTATGCTTATGTTCATTGGGTGTTTGGTGTTTTAGGGGTGTTTGGTGTTTCAGTGTTGGTGTAAATTTTCATACTTTTATACTATTATGAAAAAACTCAGGACAGTGTTACACTTTTACTATTTTATGCTTATGTTTATTAAATGTTTTAGTGTTTAGTGTTTAGATGGTTACTGTTGCACAGAGGGACTGAGAGAAACGCAATTTCGGTCCTGTGTATGTCCTGTACATATTGCAGTTCTGACAATAAAGTTGACTTTGACTTTGAATAAAAGTCCACTCTAAAATGTGCAGCTTTATCATACAGTGGCACAGCTGTTGCAAATTTTGAGGGAGCGTGCAATTAGCATGCTGGCTGCAGGAATGTCCACCAGACTATTAGCTGTCTCCAAAAGCTGTACAGGAAATCTGACAGTACAGCCAACCAACTTCACAACTGCAGACTAGGTGTAACTACACCAGTCCAGGACTTCTATATCCAGCATATTCACCTCCAAGAACATCTGAGACCTGGACCTGTACAGCTGCTGCAACAATCAGTTTGTATAACCAAAGAATTACTGCACAAACTGTGAAGCCCATCATCTGCTGCTCGTCATCCTCATCGGGGTTTCCCCCTGACTACTATTTGTCATCCTAACCAACTTGAGTGGACAAATACTCACAATTGATGGTGTATGGCACATTGGAGAGGTGTCCTCTTCATGGATGAATCAGTTTTCACAGTACAGGGCAGAAGGCAGACAGTACATAAGTGAGCAGTTCCCTTTCAGTTCGGTCTCTCGGTGCAACATACTTGCTATGGGAATTGCGCCCCCGCGCGATCACCTGTAAGAATACATTCACGCCTTTACGGCAGGGGCGTCAGCGTCGCGCCAGAGAATCCGCACTCTGTGTATTTAAGCGACTGACGCCCTTCCATCTTTCTCTTTTTGCCCTTCACCTCGCTGAAACACCTGAACATCGCGGGACCTCTCTGTTGTCGCGTCGCTTGATTGAGGTGAGCTTGCTCCCTACACTGAGCGTACGGAGACAATTTTCCTGCGTACTGCTGGGCTGGCGAAAGCTAGTCCAGCATTTTTCTACTTACCACAAAGTTTTCTCTTCTCTCCCGCAGCTTCGCTCGACGACGCTAACTGCGTCACAACCTTCTGCTAATCTTTTAGCAGTCTACTAGCGATAGCAAGACGACGGAGAAGACGGCTTTGAAAAAAAGGAAAATAGGACCAACTTCTACTCTTCTCGTCTCCGGACATGGCTCCCGAGAAGGGAAAGCGGAGGACAAGGAAGAAGAAAACCAGGACGACGAGTCCTCGCTCACGCCCATGCCCCAGCGGTTGCGACTACTCCCTCTCGGCGACGGACACCCACGAGGCCTGTCCTGTCTGCCTAGGGATCCTGCACGCAAAGAAGGCGCTGGAATCCCCCGACTCCTGCCCCTACTGTCGTCGAATGATGGCCACAGTGAGGAAACGCTGCGTGGACACGCTGGCCAAGTCTATGGAGAGGACCACGACGATGAAGGTCGCACGTCTTACTAACCTGCCGGCTCCAAAACTGGAGCCTGAAAAACGTGGGCCTGAAGTGCAACAGCCGGGTCGGGAAAGACAACGCGTCGGACTCCTCACCTGCTGTCGAGGACTCGACGCCAGAAGTGTCCTACATAGACGTCAACTACAGTGAAAAGGGAGAAATTGTTCACTCCTCCCAGAACCTGGCGCAGAACCTTCCTGAACCGGACTTGTCGGTACATGCCCTGTTCGACCTGTGCCATAGGGCCGCTGACGCCCTGCAGGTCACGTGGCCGGACCCCACGCCTCGCCAACGGGCTACAAGGCTGGCAGGAAACTACTTCTACGCGAAGCAATCAACAACGTCGCAGAAAATGCCAATTTTTCCGGACTTTCTAACGGAACTCAGACGCTCAGAACCCAGGGCTCCAATCATGCTGCCATTGTCCCGACACTTGGATGTCGCGGGAATGGTGGCTCTGGGTCTTGCCAGTGTACCCCCGATAGAGGAGTCTCAGGCGGCTCACCTGGCCCCCACAGCCATGGGGATGAAACCGACGCTGCCCAGCAAAGCTTGTCGCGCTTCGGAGAAACAACTCGAGAAGTGCTACAAGGCCCAAGGCCTCGTGGCTCGCGCAATGAATACGTCGAGCATGGTACAGGCCTACCTGGCGGAAAAACTACAGGATATCCAGGTAACAAAGGATGAGCAAGCCACATCCGAGGCCATAGAGGAGGCCCGCCATGCCTTTGACCTCGTGCTCAACATGATGGGGACAGTAGCTATTTCCCAGGGCAAAGCAACGGCAGAAATAGTTGTAGCCCAGCGCCATCTTTGGCTAACACTGTCGGACCTCCCGGAAAACCAGAGGTCCACCTTTCTACAGCACCCGATCGAGTCGACGGGACTCTTCAGGAGAGCCCTGGAACGTGTCCAGACAAGGCTGGAACAAGCACGCAAACAAGCGGATGCCCTCCGCGAGTGTTTGCCAAGGAAAAAAATTTGCCCCACCAACGGAAAACACTCGTGGTCTCCCACGAAAGAGACCCACTGGGGACAGTGAGGCTTTGCAGTACCGTCCGAGTGTTGCTTCGGCCTCTTCCTACGGAAACCAGTTCCGGACCTGATTAACCAGGACGAACTGATAATTTTACAGGTTCACCTGCCCACGAGGTACGGGAACCTAACCTTATAATCCCAGTCTCTACTCGTAGACAACCACGAGGAGCTGGTGACATGTATGTACGCACCAAACATGACTCGCCTACTGTATATGTAAACAAAACAGACACTGTTTCAGACATGTACAAAAATAAAAGTACCAATGCACAAACTGCCCTGGTTCTTGACTCAAGTCCCATTTTTATAAAACCCAGACCTCACGGTCGAACTATGAACCACAGCAAGATACGCGAGATTCGCCGGAGACGGCCTGATCTCGCGATATCTTCTGTTGGGCCAAGCAACCTGCTCTAAAAAGTGTGAGAGGGGTCAAAGGTCACCTCCTTCGACCTGAAACACGAGGAGCAGCAACTCAACATGCCATCCAGGCTCAGCGCGCATGTGCAAGCCTGGGAGGCGTGCCTACCAAATGATTGGGTCATGACAACTATACGTCATGGGCTCAAGTTGCAGTTCTCAAAGAGACCGCCCCGTTTCTAAGGGGTGTTGCAATCTAAGATCAACCCTACGCGCGCATGTGCTAAGGGAGGAAGTTTCAACCATGCTGAAAAAGGGAGTGATTAGTTTGGTCTCAAGACACAAACTACGCTCCGGACACTACAGCAAGTACTTCCTGGTGCCCAAAAAGGACCGTTCCTTGAGACCGATTCTGGATCTCAGGACTCTCAATAAAATGATTAAAACTTTCAAGTTCAGGATGCTTACACTGTAGCAAGTTCTCCAGTCTGTGAGACCAGGAGACTATGCATGTACAATGGATTTGAAAGATGCCTATTTCCATGTAGGCGTGTGGAGGAGACACCGAAAGTTCCTCCGTTTTGCATTAGAAGGAAACGCTTATGAATTCAAAGCCTTACCCTTCAGTTTAAAGACTGCTCTGCATACATTTACTAAATGTCTGGATGCAGCCCTGGCCCCTCTTAGGAACCAAGGACTCAGGGTCTTGAATTACCTGGACGACCTGCTAATTCTGGCTGAAAGCAGAAAGCAGGCGTTGTCACATTCCCTTAAGGTGATCTCTCACCTGGAGTCTCTCGGTTTTGTCATAAACCTACAGAAAAGCGATCTGACTCCGTCACGGGTTACCGTATTTCTGGGTGTACAGATTGACACTGTCCGATACAGAGCATGGCTTTCGAAGGAAAGAGTTTCCTCAATTCCCCACTGCCTGAAAATTTTAAACTGGACCAACGGGTCCCTGTGAAAACGTGCCAACGCCTGCTGGGCTTCCTGGCGGCAGCCATTCCTTGTGTGCCACGTGCATTATTGAAAATGCGGGCCATACAGGTATGGTTTAACCAACAAATACAACCCACTCTGCCTAAACAAGCGGAAAAGGTTAAGATAGACCCAGAGTGTCCAAAGGTCCTGGAACCTCGGAGAGATCCGTCTGTTTTCACGGAAGGGGTCTCACTAGGAAGGCTGTCGTCCCGTGTAGTCATCACGACGGACGCCTCAAAAACAGGATGGGGAGCGATCTGCAGAAATCAGAACGCCCGCGGCCTTTGGAACAAGCAGGAAGCCAAATTACATATTAACTTCCTGGAATTGCTGGCTGTATTCCTGTCATTGAAATACTTCTTTAGTAAAGGTCTGGTTGCCGGGCATCATATCCTGGTAAAATAGGATAACAAGACCACGGTGTCCTTCATCAACAGAGAGGGAGGGACGAGGTCCCGGGCCCTCCTCAATCTGACACGGAGGATGCTCACGTGGTGTACTCCAAGAATTCTGTCACTTAGGACGACTTGTGTCCCTGGTGAACTGAATTATGGAGCAGATGCCCTTTCAAAAGGGCCTCTTTTGGTGTCGGAATGGAGCCTGAACCCACGGATTGTGGAACAGGTATGGTCACGTTTCGGTAGAGCCTCTGTGGATTTGTTCGCTTGCAGAGCTAGCTCACACTGTGACCTCTATTTCTCCCTGAAGGAGACAGACGCTCTGTTGGGGATAGACGCTCTGGCACATCATTGGCCAGCAGAGGTGCTCTACAGGTGGTCCCCGACTTACGAGCGAGTTCCGTACTTATGAGTTGCTCGTAAACTGAAAATTCGTAATTCGGGACTACCTTTTTTTCTTCCTTTTTTTATATACCGCACGAGCACGTACATGTGCGGTAATGAACAGTTACCAAGCATTTCAACTATCCTAACACTTTAAAATACTTTAAAATACAGTATTAATAAAAAAATAAAAAAATAATTTCTTACTTAGAGCTGAGCTGTTTGCCTCCCTCCGCTGTGTTAAAGGGGACCACACATTCAAAATTCACTTTTTAATGTTTTTTTACTCAACTTTGGGTATTTACTTCATAAAAAAACAGTCCAAAGGCCAAAAAAATGCACCCAGTGGTTTATTTACTCTAAGTAGATTTATTTTACTGTGATAAAAACGGTTCGTTTTTGAAATAAACTGGAAGTCAATCTCGCCTTTGACGTCACAGGCGAGCAAGGACAACCCACCCCAACCTGAGTCCAGCCCCTCACCTAGCAACCCCATGTCAGGCTCAACCCACTTCATGACTGTTGTTTTTCATGATTTCATCTCATCTTTTGTTTATATGTTATTAATTTCATGTGTACAGCACTTTGTTGCAGCTGTGGTTTTTTAAATGGCTTTATAAATAAAGTATAATTGTTATTTTTATGTTTTAGTTCAATTTTTAGTGTATTTGCGATCGCTCCGAACGCGCAGCCGGCAAAAATTAAACGAGCAGACCCCGGCGTCAACGGGACCCTCTTCTGGCGGATGGAGCGGAGCTTCAACTGTACAGCCTCGCTGCAGCCTGGCAGAAGCCTCGCAGCAGCGAGGACCTTCTCCTTACGGATTAATTTACGGGAGACACTTAGTGAACGTTGTGTGTGTGTCTTGACTGGAACAGCGATAACTCTCAAAGTCTCCGCGTGCAATGAGCGGAGCTGGCGAAAACCGGAAGAGGAACAAGCTAACATTAGCATCGGATTCGGCAGGTCTCATGCTAAAAGGAGCAGCACATTGCGGCGCGCTCAGACGGGTTTCGGTAAGTTATCTTAAGCTAGCACTAACAGTAAGTCAAATGAATAATTAAAAAAAGAGCTAATTTTAAAACAACAACACATTACAGATACTGGCTGTGCAGAGGGCGTAAACAGATTGTTGAAGGGCGTGGACTTCAGAACTTCTATCAGAAACCGTTCGTTCAAAACGAAAGTTAAATATTGCAGAATTAAAAAGGGTATAATTGATTATCTAAGAATTATTTTGTGCATTAAATTGAAGGAATAGGGTCTAGATAGCACAAAGAAATAACATAAAATTTTAAAAAATGCATCTGAGGTCCCCTTTAAGTCCGAGCTCCCAGGCTTCCTGTAGCACCATGCAGTCCAAACCCTTTACAGGAAGGACTGTTAGTATGCTATCTTCATACATTTGGAGCCAGAAAAAAGTTTTAATAAGTTTTAATAACTTACCAAAAGCTGTCTGCTAGCGCCGCCATTAGCAGCACCTGTTAGCATTAGCCCCTCCAAGTCCGCAGTTACGGGCAGTCCAGTTTAGCTGCAGCTTCAAAAAGGTTGTCGGCTTTGTTATTCCAAGTTAGCTGGGTGTCCCCCGATATCTTCTGCTTCCAGTCCGACATCGAGGCGAGCTCCAGGAACCTCTGATCGCACAAAGCCGGCTGTCGAATCTGCAGCTCTGGTGGGGTCCGGTTTAGCATGTTAGCCTTAGCTCATACCATGAGCTGCTGGTCTCGCGCGTCGCTGTGGGAGCGATCGGCGGAGCGATCGCGGCTGCTGCTCCAGTCCTGAGACATTCACAGAGTTCAGGGAGTGTTTCCAGTTAATTTATCCGTATGAGGCATCCTCTTATGGGAGAAACAGTCCTCCAAACCGGCTGCCGAGTGCCGAGACTCTGGAACTAATGAATGTAAAATGGCAGAGGCGGTATTTCCGGTTCCTGGTTCCCGCAGGAAGTTGTTCAAAAAAGCATGAAATTATTAAAAAATAATAATAATAATGATACTTTACCTATTTATAAAGCCATTTAAAACAACCACAGCTGCAACAAAGTGCTGTACACATGAAATTAAGAACATTTAAACACACACACAAAAAAAAATATTATTTTTTTTTTTCATATTTTTATTAATTATGATAATCTCGTAAAGTCGGACGCTCGTAGGTCAGGGCGCTCGTAAGTCGGGGACCACCTGTACTATGCTTTTCCACCTGTCCCTCTGATCGGGCGACATTGGAACAGGTGAGGCGGGGAGCCCTCTCCTTGATCCTCATAGCTCCCAGGTGGCCACAGAAACCGTGGTTCCCGGAGTTGAGCTAAATGTTGTCAGGGACACCATGGCAATTGCCTCCTCATAGGGACCTACTGACTCAGGCACGTGGACAACTTCTACACCCACGTCCAGGTTGTGGCAACTCTCAGCCTGGCCTCTGAAAGGTACTGGCTGAAAGCCTAAGGCTTTGGTTGCTTTGTCCCGACACAAGCAGCAATAACATTCACAAGGGTATCCCTTGATGTTTTATGTTTTTTGCCTGGGAGAAGCATAATGGAAAGGTCTCCCCTCTCCTTGACTGCTCTCCAACATCAGGATGGGCTCCACTTGTCAGTCGGGCCGTTTTAAAAAAAAAAAAAAAGAAGAAAACATTGTTCCTCCTGCCCCATGGAATTATCAAGGGGGAACAGGAGTTGATGAATATGCACACTGCTGGAGCACGCTTAGGCTGTCTCTAGCTGTTGTTGTATACATGGCCATGTGAGACATCATGTGAATGTCTCTCACATTTGGTTTTTTCCTCTTGGCATCTGCTCTCTGCATCCCTTGTAGTAAGCAGCTGGGAGATTTTTTTTATTTTTATTTATTTATTTATTTATTTATCCAGGTAGTCTCATTGAGCCATGAGAACTCATTTTCAAGAGAGACCTGTTAAGGAGCAAATGGAGGTTAAGGGCCTTGCTCAGGGGCCCAGAGTGGGGTGAATGAGGGTGGAGGCAGATGTGGGTGTTTCACCTTTTTCCACCCACATTTTTTGATGTTGTCGGTACCGGGGCTTGAACCGGCGATCTTCCGATCACAGGCCCACCGTCTCTAACCACTGCACCACCACTCTCCATTGGGACGGAGGTTCTCACATGCATTTTGCTGAGCATTTCAAGGGCGTGAATGGATTACGTTCCCATAGCAAGTATGTTGCACCGAGAGACCGAACTGAAAGGGAACTGAAAGTTATGCACCATAACTCATGTTCCCTGAAGGAAGGGAACGAGGTGCAACATATCTGGCCCTTTTCAATGCTGAAAGCTCGGTGAAGTGCAATTTCTGAGAAAGATGGACGGGCGTCGGTCGCTTAAATGCACAGAGGGCGGAGCCTCTGGCGCGACGCTGACGCCCCTGCCGTAAAGGCGTGAATGTATTCCTTCAGGTAATCGCGCGGGGCAATTCCCATAGCAAGTATGTTGCACCTCGTTCCCTTCCTTCAGGGAACATGAGTTATGGCGCATAACTTTCAGTTTTGTTTATGCGTTTAAGAACAGCTACATCATTCTCCAAATGTCTTATTCATAGTTTTAGCTCAAATAATCAGTTTCTATGTAAATGCTGAAACCAGTCAAATAAGAGACCTATTTAAAAGCAGTTCAGATCTGATTTTGTTTTTAGCAGCTCGTATCCACTGCTGTTCAATGCAGGGTGCCCATTAGCCAGGACTTTTAACTTTTAACTCAAACAAACACTGCTAGCATTTTACAAATCTGTGAATCTTTTTCTGTGCAACAAACAAACAAAAAACAAACAACAAAAAACATCTTCTGGTTTCTTACTTGTAATTGTCATCCTCCACAAACTTTTGCAGCTCCTCAATGTATCTGACAGAGTTCAAATATTTCTGTATGTGAAGCAAAACTGGAATATCTGAGGGAAAAAAAACAGATAAAACTCTGGCTTTTTAATTTTCTATTTTACTTTGTGCTTTACATTATACAGTACAGCCTTCTGAAGAAGCAATCAATTTTTCAAAAGAAAATAAAAAATTCTAATTGTTATCTAGTACCGTAGGCTTTTGTTGCTTGTGGGGCCATATTTCTACTGTTCCTTAAAAAAAAATAATAATAATAGGGATGCACGATATCGGCATGGTATTGGTATCAGCCGATATTAGCGTTAAATTTCAGTATCGGACATTGGCCATTCCATTAAAATAACTCACAGATATAAAAGGTGCTGTTTTTGCCTGCAGCGGCAGCACAATGTGATAACGTTGCAGCACAATGTGATAACGTTGCAGCACAATGTGATAACGTTGCAGCACAATGTGATGACGTTGCAGCGGCAGCGCAACACGATGATGTCACATGTGCATACCTGATCTCACGGCGGAGAGGAAAATTCAAAATGTCGGCAGTGTGGAAATTTTATTTTTCGTTGGTGAGGATGTCGGATTCCGAAGACTTATGGACTATGTTGAGCCTCGCTACATCATCCCCAGTCTGAGATATTTTCCCGCCGTAACGTTACCAGTGTTACAAGCAGTCATTTCTGACGCCATTAAGAAGCTAATAGCCTTTAGCACAACTTGTTGGGTGAGTTTTACCACAGACATTTGGACGTCATGTTAGCCCCGTTAGCATGATTAGTATTCTGGCACAATGGATAGACAAAAACATTGAACTTAAAAAGGCTGTCCTTCATGCACAGTAGTGCAGAGGATCCCACACTGAGCTAGGAACCTGAAATAAGCCTCCACTAGTGAGACAGCATTGCAGGTGACTAATGCTAATAAATAACATTTAACACTTTTCATTTAATGTAAGTTAAAGTGCTGCAAATATGATTTGGTACACTGCACAAATCATTGTAAAAATAACAAAAATAGAAGAAAAACAGAGAGCGAGGGACAGCAAGCCCTACACACCGGCGCCATCTTGGAAGAATATGTCACCAGCTCTTACAGCTGTTGCACAATTTTTGTAGCAAATGAGCCTAAATAAGAGGGCTATGTTCTGACAAAGGAACGTATATAACATATTGGCATCGGGTATTGGCCAAAGAAGTTTTAACACATCGGCATATCAGATATCGGCCAAAAATCCAATATCGTGCATCCCTAAAAAAGTCATACATATATTCTCACTCACTACTACTCCATCGCTTTCAATGCCAGCTGATTTGTATTGGATCGTTTTATTTATGATCTGCAATGTTTTTATGTTTTTCGTGTTGTACCTCATTGTCTGTGTTGCCTGTTGCGTGTTTGTTTGTCCAGCACTTTGTGTGGACTTGTTCCTGTTTAAAGTGCTTTATAAATAAAATGGTATGGTATGGTATGGTATGGTATATTGCTAGAAGGTTGGTGAGATTTAGCTTTAAATGTGGGGAAAAAAACAGCACAACTAGAGCAAAACTTAAAAAAATGTGTGGACTCTGTAAAGAAACTTACTAGTCCAGAATTCTAAAAGTTAAAGGGACAAAATGAAAATCATGCCAGAAATTCTTGTTTGGATTTTGGTTACATGTACTGCACATATAAATTTTTTTGACAGATTTAAAAAATAATCTTCTCCAATAATAATTGAAACAATTGAAAGAAAAAGGTAGTTAGCATTTTTTCTTCCTATTTAAGGGAATTATGTATTTATCCCATCTTATGTTATTTACTCTTATTTGTTTACACATGTCAAATTTAAGCTGTTTTAACCTAAACATAGATGCAGGCATGTGCTTATATTGAATCAAAAATATTACATTTTACCAAAACTCAAATACAAATTACATGAGGATGTTTCTATGAGAATGGAAACTAAGTGGTAATTGTGCAGTTTGCTTCAGCTCTAAAGCCAACTTCTTTCTTTATAGACAGTCAGATTTCTGGAACAATTACATGACATCACCTGAATTTATTCAGATGGCGAAACATTAAATAATTTGTAGATCCAGTCCTTACAGAGTTGAACTTTTCTGCTCATGTGTCTGAGTCTCACCGTAGTTACAAGATCTCTGCAGGTCTGATATGATTCTGAGGATGTTGTTCATCAGGTTGGACCTCTGTTCATTCTCCAGTATGCTGCCTGTGGAAGGGTAGGCTGAATCTATATACGTCAGGTCAGAAAGGTACATCCCTGAAATAAATTGGACAAAAAGGATAAGCATGGTAAGCTATGAGAACTGCACAAGCCTCTTCTCATGCACTCCTCCTATGTAAGCCAGAGCCCACAGCACTAACCGAACGAGGACACAGTCCATCTACACGAGGTGTTGTAGATCATATTTGACACTGGGGAACATGAGAGTATTCCTAACAAAACATACAGCGCTTGGACCGCTGGGAAGGAAGAGCATAGACAAGACTGAACCAGTCTGATTTTCCACACTTTATAGCAGAAATGCTAACCAGCTGTAAAACTTGCAGGCAGTTGTATACAGCTTGTTTATTAATACATAAGACCCTGCACAAACTCATCTTTGCTTCATTTTTCAAACAAACTGATCAGCTTTGAACAGATAAATATCTCCAGTGTCTCTTTCTCAAAGCTGTATCTCATCCCATCCTTATTGCCCTTTTTTTGTCAGACTTTGAGAACAGATTTCTAGCATCCCATTGCATAAATAATGACAAAGACAAACACAGGAACAGCTTCTGAGATTAATACTGTTCAGAAGCAGTTCAATGGTGCCATTTGTCTCCTATTCTCTTTGACTCACTCAACGTTTTTATTCGCACACCACGGCTCACAATTGAATGCAGATGTCTGAAGAATTATCATGGATCAGACTAAAGGAAAAAAAAATACTCCCTCCTGACAAAAACAGAGTGATTCTCAGATATTTGTGCTTGGAAACAAGTTTTACAAAAATATTCAGGCAGACAAAACTGCAGGATCGAAAATCCCATAAAAGAAAATAGATAAATGCTAAACACAAATATTAACATAAACACATCAGACAGACAGACAGACAGACAGACAGA
>JBBPBX010008731.1:50820-61806 GCA_038048925.1 Garcialebias charrua
TTATATAAATAAAATAGCTTCATCTAAACCATCAACATGTTTGCTAGATCCCACCCGAACCTGACTAAAGAGGTACTGTATTTGCCCTAATATCACCATTTTGCATCTGCTTAATTTGTCTCTAATGAATGGTTATGTACCACAGCCCTTTAAAGTTGTTGTAATTAAACCTTTACTTGAGAAACCTGATCTTGATTCAGGGATTCTGGACAATTACAGTATAGACTTATATCTAATGTAACATTTTTTTTTTTGCATAGTGGTATAAAAAAAGAGTATAAAAAGTATAACTAAAATAAACTAAAGGTTTCTAGCATTGACATTTGCAAAGTGGCAAAGCAGCGTATGAGTCAATGTACACAGTATATGTATGAGGTAGTAGTTGATGTTGTTGTAGAGGCAAAAAGATAGACATTTTAAAATATATATAAATACAAAAAAGAATAACAACTGAATAAAATGAAATTTTAAATGCTGCTTAGTAGTGAGTTGTGCTATTTTTAGAACAGGTCCGAGGGCACCTCAAATGGTGCTTGGGGGCAACAGGGTGACCCCTGCTCTATATGTTCAGGTAAAAAATAAAAATAAAAATAAGTTTATTTGAATAAACTTTTTGCCAATACACAATGTAACCTGAAGCACTCAGAGCACCATGTGAGTGTCTGTCTGGGGTAAGAAGCAACATTTATAATGCAGTTAAGCAATCATTTCAGAGCTAATTTGCCTTGTCTAGATGTAACAAGCAGCTGGTTTGCTAAAGGAGTTTTCTAGTCATTTTCTTTCTAACAATATGCAGTAGATAATTACAGTAGTTTCCTACCCAGGCACAAAGCTAATTAAGATTAATGCACACCACTAGCTGCCACACAAACATCTCAACTAAATGAAACGTGGTTTTCTTCAACCATGAGTGCAAAGTCATAAAAAAAGGAAACCAAAAACAAAATTAAAAGTTATTTAATTTGACATCTATTCACATTTGGTGATTATGGATAAGAAGCATGTGAGCCAAAAGTGGGCACATGTGGTGAGAAAAACAACTTTGGAAGAGTCAAGTCAAGTCAAGTCAAATTTATTTATATAGCACAGTTAGAACAGATAAACTGTTATCAAGGTGCTTCACACACACACACACAACATAAAAGAGGCTCAAAACATTTACAGAACAGTATCACACATCAATACAGTAGTAGCAATTCTGATATTAACAGCAGTAAAGTATAATAAAAATGTATAAGAACAATATTAAAATGAAAACAGTAAAAATATATACACTACGTCAGCTCACACAGTATGAAACACCAGAGAGAACAGATGGGTTTTTAGCAGGGATTTGAACAAGTGAAGGGAGGAGGCCTGTCTAATGTTGAGGGGCAGGTTGTTCCAGAGTTTGGGGCCGGTGACTGAAAACGCCCGATCTCCTCGGAGCTTCAGATGTGTTTTTGGAACCACCAAGAGCATCTGATCAGATGATCTCAGGGCCCGCGGTGGAACATATGGTTCCAGCAGCTCAGAGAGGTAGAGGGGAGCGAGGCCATTCAGGCATTTGTAGGTCAACAACAGGATTTTAAAGTCGACTCTAGTTCGCACGGGGAGCCAGTGCAGTGAGGAGAGAACAGGTGTAATGTGCTCAAACTTACGTGTACCGGTTAAAAGCCGAGCTGCTGCATTTTGCACGAGCTGGAGGCGTGAGAAGGAGGCCTGACTGATCCCAGCGTACAGTGCATTACAATAATCCAGGCGGGTTGTGATGAATGCATGGATTAGTGTCTCGAGATCAGGTCTGGACAGCACCGGCTTGAGCTTAGCAACCTGCCGCAGTTGGAAGAAACTCTTCTGGAGAACGGAGCTGATCTGTTTATCGAACTTAAGGTCCGAGTCAAAAACCATCCCAAGATTTTTTACGGAGTGTTTGAGGTACGGCTGGAGGGAGTCCAAGTTTATTTCATCAGAGGCGGCAGCTGAGCTAGGGCTGAAGATGATGACTTCAGTCTTCTGGTCATTAAAACTTAGGAAGTTTGAAGCCATCCAAGTCTTAATGTCGTCCAGACATTTTAGGAGAGAGTGGAGGGACCCTGTATTCGCTGGTTTCAGTGGCAGGTAGATCTGGCAATCATCTGCGTAACAATGGAATGATATTCCATGTTTTCTGAGGATGGTCCCCAGTGGGAGCATGTAGAGCGTGAAGAGAAGTGGACCGAGAATAGAGCCCTGTGGGACCCCGCAGGAGAGAGACACTGAAGGGGATACACTGTTCCCGACCTTAACACAAAAACTTCTGTCAGCGAGGTATGAGCGGAACCAGTCTAATGCAGCACCTGTGATCCCGACCCAGTGTTCGAGCCGTGATAAGAGAATACTGTGGTCGACGGTATCAAAAGCAGCGGTAAGGTCAAGGAGTACAAGTACCACAAACTGACCAGAATCATTTGATACAAGAATATCATTGAAAACCTTGACCAAAGCTGTTTCCGTGCTGTGAAGCTGTTTGAAACCGGACTGAAAAACTTCAAAGACTTTGTTTTCAGTTAAGAACTGATTTAACTGAATAGAAATGAGTTTTTCGAGGATTTTGGACATAAAGGGGAGTCTTGATATTGGTCTGTAATTTGCGCAGGCGGAAGGGTCAAGACCGGGTTTCTTTAATAACGGAGTGACCACTGCATGTTTGAAGGCATCTGGGACCACACTTGTAGCAATGCTACTATTCAAAATATTAAGAACAGAGGGCCCCAGCGATGGCAGAACCTGTTTGAACAATGATGGGGGGATGGGATCAGCGGGGGAGCCTGAAGGTTTCATGTGACCAACAGCTTTGTTTAACAATGGGAGTGAGATGGGTTTGAATTGCCTGAAGTTTGCTGTGCAAGGAACAATGGGAGAGGTGTCGACTGCGGAGTGGGGGATGGAGGACCTAATCAGCTCAACCTTTTCAACAAAGAATTTGCTGAATCTGTTACAGGAGTCAACAGGGGCCTCCATGTTGGCTGATAGAGGAACATTAAGAATGGAATTTACTGTGTTGAAAAGAATGCGAGGGTTGTGTCTGTTGGAGGTGATGATGTGGGAGAAGTATTTGTTTTTTTCTGATTTGACGGTGGCCTGGTAGTTATAGCTTAGTTAAGAGTGTTTTTGTTTGTATGAATCAGTCCATATAATCTGCCAGCTCTTAAAATGATCATCACATAAATAAACCAAAGTTGTATTCATGATGAAACAGACAGAATGTTAATTTAAAGACAGGAAATTGTTAATATAAACAGTGTTCAGAAACAACAAATCACAATGGTGGTTCACCCAAAACTGAATGCAGAAAATTAGTTTTTGGAAGAAGATAGTTTATGGTAATTTGGTTTAGACAGAGAAACAATTTTTTCTATTTTCAACTGAAAGAGTGTGTGTGGTAAAATAAGAAAACAGGCTATGCATTTGGACTGTTTTGTTATAGCTAGAAGACTACAGTGCAGTAGAACTGTGGAAAAAAGCATACCGTACACAGAAACAAAGAGGAGCAATTATAAAAGTTATCTAATTCATCTGCTCACAGTTAAGATTTACTGCTGAGTGAGAACCCAGTGGAGCAACAAAGACGACTTTAGTTCAAAAACGTTGTCAAAGCAAACCAGTCTAAGTTGGCTGATGCAGATCCCTTTTTCCAGACATTATTTCACGGTATGAACATGATTATTATTAAAATAAATACTGTAAGCTTTTTGTCAGTAAAGCACAGCAAGAAGAATAAATAACCGAGGGACTGAGAGAAACGCAATTTCGGTCCTGTGTATGTCCTGTACATATTGCAGTTCTGACAATAAAGTTGACTTTGACTTTGACTTAACAAGGTTACAGTCAAAATTTTGTATCAGCTTCTCCTATTTAGAGCACAGCTTCAAGCGTATGTCTCCGAAAAGTCTCCAACTGTAGTTAAAAATAGTAATGCATGAAAAAGTGAGAGAGGTATTCAGAGAGAGAAAGAGAGAGAGAGAGCAAAGTGCGTTTACATATTAAATACACATTAGGTTAAGAAAAACAGAGAATGGGAGAAATTTTTCTGATTGGCTAGTTATGATTTGTTATGTTAGTTCAAGATGGAGAAAAAATGTACCTGTACAATGACCCATTTTCCTTCGCAGCTAATCTACCATCTTCTGTGCCGCTCTTTCTCTGTGCTTTGTTTCTGCCTTATAGCTCATCACCTTTATTTCCTTCTTGTGTGTAACCCACGTAGTTTTTGTAAACATGGCTCAAATGATACTTGAAAACTTGCAAAGTATTTCTACTGTAAGCTAAAAACCATATCCTCAAAAACTATGTACATGTATATGCATAAGAAATTAAGAGCAACTTGTTCAGAAAACACCACTTTAGCATTTCAGAGCTTCACATGAGACCCATATCTTGATGCTGAATCTAAAAAGCACCAGATGTGCAGTACTACTCCTAGTGGCATGATTCAGCTTCAGCCACTGCCAATGCAATAGTGTCAGTCTTGCTACGCTTTTCCAAGCACGGCTAAATTAAATATCCAGTTTACTTTTAAATGCATTACTCCGTTCATACAGTCCAATTTCTATTTAGTATAGTGATGTAACACACTTGTACGGTCAATTTATATTTAGTATAGTGATGCAACACACTTGTACGGTCAATTTCTATTTAGTATAGTGATGCAACACACTTGTACGGTCAATTTCTATTTAGTATAGTGATGCAACACACTTGTACGGTCAATTTCTATTTAGTATAGTGATGCAACACACTTGTATGGTCAGAAAAAGCTATGTGTGCACTCTTTTATTTCCTCAAATAACTGCAATGCTATGAATTACTGCTGCAAAAAAACATTTTTTAGATAGAAAACAGATCTCTGTTTTTGTGGCAACAGTGTATTCTCTGTAGCACCATGACAAAGTGACCTCAACGCATCTTAAATGTCAGACACTAGCTACTGGGGGAGAAAACTACCATGAAATTAAATGAAGTGTCTGGGCAGTCACTCACACAGTACTTAAATCATACAGATTGATGTGCAAACACTAACGCAACATAAAATAAAAGTTCACACATGCACACACAAAAACTACAGTACTAGCTGTAAACCTGTCCCTGATAAACATTATTCCAAGTGGCATAACTGCCAGAATTCCTGAAAAAACACAACGGCATCCTATAAGACACACGGACCTGAGAAACAGGGTGGAGTTATGGCCTAGTGATGTACCACAGAAGAAAGCAGTGACTGTAAAGAGTTTTGGAAAGAACTGGGACAGACAAAAAACTATGAAGGTAGATATGTTGCAAACGTTATTTGATGAGTGAGCCTGTAGAAAATGTGTATTTACAGTATATTTAAAAATTGCACATGCAAAAAAATTGTTTTACCTTTTTTATGTACATTTGCAGAAAAAAATGTATTTTTAACAAGAAATACAAGTAAAATAGTGTCAGTTGAGAATTTTTCTAAGATAAAAAGCAGCCCTCATATGGTTGGCAACTTGGCGTTATAAAAAGGTTCTTTATTTCATTTTTTTCACATGGGGGAGTGGTGGCGCAGAGGTTAGAGAAGGTGGGCCAGTAATCGGAAGGTCACCGGTTCAACTCCCCAGACTGACGACATCAAAATGTGGATGGGAAAGGTGAAACACCCACACCTGCCTCATTTGCCCTCTGAGTCCCCGAGCAAGGCCCTTAACCCCCACCATCTGCTCCCCCGGGCGCCCTAGATGGCAGCTCTCTGCTCCACACAGAGGGCTGTGGTAGCTCGGTGGTCTGTGGTTGCGTCAGGAAGGACATTTGATGTAAAAACAATTAAGTCTTTGTGTGAGTTACCGGTATGTTCACTGTGGCAACCCCTGAAGAAGAAAGCTTCCAAAAAAAAAAAAAAAAACGTTTTTCATTCTTTTCACACAAACTTACAGAACAGCAATGAGAAATCCTTTTTTCTTTTTATAAACATGTGTTTTTAGTACTATGTATTTTAATAAGTATTAAATACTATCTCACTAATGTCTTCCGGAAGTTTGCTCTGGGAAAGCAAACAACCTTGTTAGCTGTACAGTGTTTAGTCTGTCCGTGTTTCGTTAACTTGTCTTGTGTGTCTTTTGTTTTTTCAATGAGGCATAGAGGGAGCCCCAGTTGCTGTCAATCAATCCATTAAGTCAACCAGCCGCAATGCAGGAGCCGATTTGGGGCCTGTGTGCCGTTCTCTTCCTCAGCCTCTGGGAGGACAGTAACTGCAGGAGCTCCAGGGAAACCTGGAAAGAGCCTTCACTTCAGAGGACTAAAAGAGCTCCGGAGGAACTTGATGCAAAAAAGTGTTCCTATACTTTCCTAGTACCAGAGCAAAGAATCACAGGTATAAAAAAATTAACTGTTTTAGAAATGCAGCTTCAGTACAATAAAGAATATTTCTTCACACAGCATAACAACTTCTTAATAATCTAAATAAATAATTTTTGTTTCTAGGCCCAATCTGTGCGAGCACCACTGGCCCTGAGCCAGATAAAGACAGGGTAACCCGTATGGACGTCGCAGATGTGCGGGAGGTTCTCAGCAAACAGCGCCGTGAGATAGAGACACTGCAGCTGGTGGTGGAGGTAGATGGTAATTTGGTGAATGAAATGAAGCTGCTGCGAAAAGAGAGCAGGAACATGAACTCCAGGGTGACTCAGCTCTATATGCAGCTGTTGCATGAGATCATCCGAAAGAGAGACAACTCTTTAGAGCTAGTCCAGCTGGAGAATCGTGTCTTAAATGTGACGTCAGAGATGATGCGACTGGCTTCAAGGTACAAGGAACTAGAGGCCCGATTTTCCACAATGGCTGGTGTGGTAAACAACCAGTCCATTCTCATCTCTGCACTGGAGGAGCAATGCCTGAGGATGCAAGGACGCAGTGAGCTACCCCCAGTTCCTCCTCTGGTTCAGGTGGTGCCGGAAAATATACCAGTTGACAACCGTTTCACCAATGAGATTGTGACCAAGAACCGGGCCTTTCCCAGAGGAACACGCAGAGAGTCACCTACTGCAAACCCCTTTGGGATTAACCCACCCCCACCCGAGGGAACGCTTACCTCTGAGGGTATGTACCAGTTTCAATATAGCTGGAGATCTAATAAATGTAAGAGGTTAAAAAATGTGTGTGTCTAAAACGTGTCTTGTGTCTGTAAAAACTACCAACTTGCATTTACAAGAGGGCAACAATTCAGAATGCATTTACTGGTGATAACAGTCAGAACTGAGGTAGCACAAATATGGTATACCAAAGCAGTCACACACACATATACACACACGTTTTTTAACCTTGTAAAACTATTCAACATTCAATCTTTTGCAAACCATTTTTCGTTTTGTACAACCATCTGCCCAACCCCAGGTCCTTTTAAGGACTGTTACCAGGTACGACAGGCCGGCTACACCACCAGTGGCATGTACCTGCTGAAGACTGATAACGGTGATCGACTAATCCAAGCCTGGTGTGAACACGGTCTAGACAATGGAGGATGGACTGTTTTGCAAAGGAGGAGAGATGGCTCAGTCAACTTCTTCAGAAACTGGGAAAACTACAAGGTAAGCTCAGTATAATTACACAATACACCCAAAAGATGGAAAAAAAAGTTTGCGTCAGTCACTAAAAGTTGGTAAATTAGGTTTAATAGCTCTTACTCTTCCCCCTTACCTCGTCAGTAAGCAAGATTTTGCTCTGATAGTGTAAACTTACCGGTAGTAGAGGCTGTCCTCATAATGAAGTTGCAGCCAAGAATTGTTTCCAGGGACGTACATATAATGGCTCACCCATAGCTCTGCGTACGGCCGTACGCAGCTGTACGCATGTACTACGCAGAGCCACAAGCGTATCCCCGCAGGGTATGTATGCGCAAAGCTCAAATTTTACGACTGCGTACGCAAAGGCGTTGTCGCACAACAAACTGCCCGGCGCCGGACTGTTTTGTATGAGACACAAATATATTAAATTCCCCTTCTTCATCCCTGATCTGGCCTTTTCTTTTGTTTTGTTTTTTTGCCAAAAGGCAAGATATCTCTTCCTCCTCCATTGACTCAATGACTGAAATGATGAGAAATGAACAAATTTGTCACGAGCGAATTAAACTCAGGTCCAACGTGGCTGCGGGAGGTTCTGCAGATTTCCTGGTGTGCTGGTCTGATGTGTGGGCTGCAGGACCAGCGCTCCCTGTTTTTTTTTTTAGAACTTTTTATTAACATATAAACACAGAACACCGCTGCGGCTGAAGCTGCCGGCTCTCGTCTTTTTTCCCCCACCCAACCTGTCAATCAATTCAGTAGGCGTGTCAGCAAATGACCAATCAGCGACCTCAATTTGTCCCGTAGGTAAACGCTCTGCGCTGCAGCTGCTCAAATGACATCAAGAATTTGGAGCGAAAACGCGAGAATGTATGCGAGAACTTACGCTGAGCTGTGGGGCTGAACTGTCCGCGTACAGTACACGCGTACAGACACACGTATGGACGTATGCAGAGCTATGGGAGAGCCTTAAATAAATGCAATAAGAAGACTAAGAGAGAAAATCAGTTCTGCTTTCAACCCAATTAGTAATAATCTCCTCTATCTTTCTTCTTGTGTTTCAAATTTTGTTTATGAGATCCAGGGCATAGGAAATTGATAGCAGTAATGAAAAAAAGACATCAGTGCATACCAGTAGTTTTAAAAAAAGAGAAGTAGAGGAGTCTGAGCAGCTTTGCACTTACTATACTCAACTCTTTATTTAGCCTCAGTCAAATAGCCATTTACCAAATTTTTAATGGAGAAGCCAAAGATCACAACTCTTGCACATTATCACATCAGTCTGAAGCTCGGCAGACTTGCTGGAACTTGACAGCAAGCACCAAGCTCACTAAAACACTGACATTTCAATAACATCGATTCTGATTTTTATTTTTTTAGCTTTTTTTAAACAAACTGCTTTTGTTGATTATGTTAAAATTTAATTACGGTACCAGTGTTCATTCAACAGTTACTTATTGTTGTTACTTATACTATTGGCAAAACATAATAGCTAGCTTGTATTACTAAAGTGTACAGTAGTGCAATTTAAACCACAACTTCAGTAAACATGGTGTGTTTGTTTTTTACAGAAAGGATTTGGCAACATTGATGGGGAACACTGGCTTGGGCTAGAGAATATCTTCAGTTTGACGAAACAGGGCGACTACAAGCTGATGATAGAGTTGGAAGACTGGACTGGGAAGAAAGTGTACGCAGAGTACGGCAGCTTTCACTTGGAATCAGAGAGCGAGGGTTATAGGCTAAGACTAGGGATCTACCAAGGAAATGCTGGGGACTCCTTCAGCAGTAACAATGGCAAAACATTCACCACACTCGATCGTGATAAGGATGCTTTCACTGGTAGGTGATTGTTTTAGTTACCGTAAGTAAACTTGTAAAGTGACTCAGTTTAGTCTTCTGACGATTTTTTTTCTTCTTTTCTCTAGGTAATTGTGCCCATTACCACAAGGGGGGCTGGTGGTACAATGCTTGTGGTCAGACCAATCTGAATGGAGTTTGGTACAATGGAGGAGTTTATCGTAGTAAATTTCAAGATGGGATCTTCTGGGCAGACTATGGAGGAGGATTTTATTCTCTCAGGTCTGTCCGCCTCATGATCCGACCAATAGACTAAAACTAGAACTGTGGCTCTTTCAAAATCTGCTTGATTTTATAGCAACAAATAATTTATAAAAAAGGCAGATTTATGAATTTCTGCAATTGTATAATGGGGCCTTATAAAGGACAGTTGAAAAGAGACAAGGGCATAAGTCTAAGTTTTTAGACAATAACAATTCCACAGTTCTGTACAGTGGCTGCAAATAAGACTGATCACATTGCTATCCGTAAGTAATTGCTCTCCGGTAATGGCTTTCCAGCTACCTGAGACCATGCAGCATTACGCTCACATTTCTAATTACTGAGTATGTAATAAAGGGAAATGGTCATTGTTTACAAATATGGAATTTCTTTTGAGCAGCTAATGTTAGCCAAAAAAATAGTGTCAAGTGTCAAATCAAAGTTACAAATTCAAAACACTTAAAAAAGAAAGGCAAAAAACTAACATAGGAAGGCAAAAAAAAGAAGAAGCTCAATCTACTGTATTTGTTTTTTGTTAAATTTTTATATTATTATTTTGACTTGAGCTTTTTCAAACCCTTAAAAGAGAGTAAAGTCATCCATCTATGTGATTACCTGTTGTGTATAAGGCAGAGCTGGCTTTGGTGTGTAAATATTGTATCGTTAGCTTTATGTGTTAAAAGTTAATTTAAAAGTGGTGATTGGACTCAGGTCAAATATTCAGTGTTGTCACATCGTTTTTTCTTGAGCTTAAGCATACAGAACACATTCAGAGTGGATGTTGAGTTGACTTGTGGATTGAAAATCCGGCTCATCTTCATTTGGTGTATATACATTTATAGGAAATCATTTGTCTCCATTTATTACCACACTAATTAGGATCGACCCTCAAATTGTATCAACCCTCAGTGTATTGATGTCAAACATTGGGGTGAAATTAATGTGTACCGGTATGTGTAAGAAATGCTACTCTTTTCTTCTTGATCAGTGGAGCATAAAGGCCCAGGCAGAGCTCTGCGTTTGGCTGAACGGCGCTCGACGCGCGCGTTCTGTGCGTAAAATTTGAGCTTTGCGTGTTCGTGCCCCGTGGGGCTACGCTTGTGCCTCTGCATACGTACGGCGTACAGCGGCATACTGCCTTACGCAGAGCTCTGCCTGGGCCTTTAGCCCTCACCCCAGACGCCAGAGAGCAAGTATCTGTGCCCCCCTCCCCCCACCAACTACATTATTTCTATTATTTATGCCAGAATTTTTGTTACTATACGTTTCATTTATACTTTAAAAAATTGTTGTTGTACACATTTTTCTTTTTTCTTTTACGCAGCACTCAAGCAACACACTTAATCACTTTTAAGAAATCTGACAATGTGCTTTTTAAGCTAGT